>JASAMX010017894.1:0-19960 GCA_030248175.1 Microlaimidae sp. YZB2_3 | reverse complement strand
TCCCAATTGGGCATTTTTGATTTTGGAAATTGTGTGATTTATAAAAAATAAAATTGTTACTCGTTTTTAGAACATGGGCATTTCATGATTACGAAATAAATAGGTGTAAAAATTAAACTGTCCTGGTAAAATTTAGTCTATTTTTCGAATTTTTAATCCCTGTGGTTCTACGTTGCGTCTGTGATGAGCAATCGTTATAAAATAAAATAGTGTAATTTCGGCACTCATATGCTGTAGGTAAAAACGGTTGAATTAAGTGGTCGGGTGTTAAATTGTAGTTGTAAATAGTTAAAAGACAACGTTGAAATGTGTAGGGGTCATAGCACTGCACTTAAACTCGATTAAGGGGGTCCTTTTAAAAAGTGCCGAAATTAAATGCACTTTTTTCCCAAATTTTGCTCATTATGATACCATTTAGCATTTTAGCTGTAACTTTTTGCCAGTTACACATTGAACAAAAAGTAGAAGCTTAAATTAAAGAAAACTGTCTGGAGATAATGATAGGTTTTTAAATTTTTGAAAATGATGAATTTTTGACTGAGAAACAATCGATTGTTTGTAAAGTGCCGAAATTAAATGCATACATTTAATTTCGGCAATTTTCCATTTTTTTAAAAACTAATTTAATTAAGTAAAAAAACTACTTTCGTACAGTGAAACTATTGTGACGCAACGCAGTATCGTAAAAGCTTCAAAATGAGCTATCAAACATGAAAATCGGGCCATACAGTGAAAAGTTACATTGGAAAAACAAAAAAGTGCCGAAATTAAATGCACTACCCTATATCGCTTATGATATAGCAGACCTGTGCACGGTCTTTAAATGCCTATCCCCGCTTTATTGGAGGATTTGCCCCCTGTTTTATTGCGCCCGCTCAAAAATGAAAAAAAGTACTCCAAAATTATAACGCCATTTTTGACTTATAATGACGCCATCATAGCAAATTTTTTGCTGTTTTTAACCTATTTCAATGCATTTTAAACCATTTTAGACCTATTTTTACTTTATTTTCGCTTTTTTGTCCTTTATTTTCCTTTTCCCTACTTTTTTCTCTTTTTTTTTCTTTCTCCCCTGCCATTAAGCCACCAGGACCGTGCTGACAGCACTCAACGGGCCTACGGGTACCACACCACCTGGTTGCTGAATTTTTCTCTCATAGAAATGAGTTCAGCTTGGCATGGCTAGAAAAAGGTTGTTGTACGTTGGCCACACATGGCAGTTTTTCATCTAGCAAACCAATGGAAAAATACAGCTCTATTTATTGTATGTGGAGTTTGTACCATTGGCCTTGCAGGAACTCCTATACTGCCCATGTACAACGTTAAATAGTAAGATCAATATAAGGCGACTTAAAAAATCCTTTAGACAAAGACCTCGGAATGAGTGAACACTGCATGCAGTGAACACTCCAGCGGCAAAGGTTGCCAACGTTATTAATGTTGGACAAAGAGTCTCCTCAATCATAGAGCTGAAACTTTTTTGCCTCCCCCTGGCTTGTCTTAGCGCCTACCCTTTGCATAATCTGCAGACAGCCCTCCTGTTTCAAAAAAGTTGCCCCCCATGCCCCGTTTTTGGAATTGTCCCCCCCAATAAAACCCCAGGGGGGCCAGTGCACAGGTCTGCTAAAGTTTTTCTTTGTTTTATCTTTTCCTGAAATAATATTAAGTTCTTTGCATGTATGTTTGGCCAGCTGAATTTGCCACGTTTTTGACCATTCAACAATTATGTTTAAGTCTTCTTGTAGCTGTGCAGTTTTTAGTTCTTTATTGTCAGATGAAAAACTAGTATAAACATTTGCGTCATCCGCAAAATTTTAATTTTAGAAAACTTCACTCAGTCTACCAAGTCATTGATAAAGATCAAAAACAAAAATGGTCCCAAAACAAATCCCTGGGGCACTGAGCTAGATAAATCAAATAAAAAAGATACTCTGTTATTGATAACAACTAGGGGGAAGAGGAAGGGGCAGTGCACAAGGTTGTAAGGGCCCCCTTACGTAAAAAATCCGCTTGGCCAAATTTTGAGGGAGAAGGTAAGGAGGCGGCCGCCCATAGATGAACAAGGGGAGGGGGGTAGGGTGGGGTCCACCCCCCTAGCCTCGAAGTTTTGGAGCCCCCCTAGAAAAAAATCCAGGGCCCCCCCCTCCCTTCCCCCAAATTTTCGAATTTTTTACCCCTGACCCCCCTCTAGATTTTGAAATCTGACCCCCCCTCCCCTCTTGAGAAAATTTCAAGTACTTTTTTTATATTAGATTTCCTTCCAAAACCGTGAATTTTTAACACAAATTCATGTTTTTACACCCTTTTTATACCTAAATATCGCTTTTTATTCAATAAAATGTAATATTATCTTATAAAAAAACTATTATTAAACAGTTAATGGGTTAAAAGTATTTTGTTTCATAAATTGGACCCCACCTTACCTTTACCCCCCTCTAGGTTTCAAAATCTTCTACTCCGGGTCGACCCCCCATAGAAAGCCAGGGGGGTTCGACCCCCCTAGGACCCGCCCTTGATTTTGAAATGTCATTTACCCGGAGTAAACACCCCCTAGCTTTTTAACCGTGTTCATCTATGCGGCCGCCTCCCCTTAAGCAGTGGGCACGCTGCTGTTTGAACTGAAGCCATGTTGAGAACTTGAGATCTATGCAGAATTTTATGGAAAAAGAAAAAAATTGTCACGTGCAATATGTTGCATTGTTTTACAGGAAAATGACGTCAAAATTTTTTAAGGTATTCTTTCTCATAATAACTCCAAAAATCTAGAAGGTTGTCTGCTTACAACAACCTTTCATTTTTCTGAAATTATCAATAAGTGTTGCTTTGCTACCTCAGTTTTTTAGTCTCAATGTGGATTTTTGGATATGGATCACTAGTGTGGTATACAAATTTTCCTTATAGTGTAAGTGTTTTATTTTGTTTTTCTGTATATTTGTAAAAAGTAATATCGCAAACATATTGGAACACAAAAAATATTTAACTATACATTAAATTTTTGACTAAAATATTGCTAGAAGGGTCGCACATGCGCAACTTTTGTACGACTTCTAGAAAAAATCTGCCATTTCTTGCTAGATTTACAGCGCAATGATTTTTACGGAATAATTTTAGCTTTTTTGAGTAAAAATTGGGGCTTTTCTGAATTCCTTGTACTCAATACTGCTTTTTTGCACTGTGATTAATTTTTCACTACAAGAAATACAGTTTGTACATGCACAAGTTTTCTAGCAAAATTTTGTACAGAAAATTAGTGTATAGTTTAACATATTCTTATGATATGTTATATTTATTAATATATATTTAAAAAAAAAACAACAAAAATATATAAAAATTAAAGATGATAGAAAATAAAGAGCAAATTATATGTAATATCTGTGGAAATGCATAAGTATGCATATTTTTAACAAAAATAAACATAGTACATTATGCATGGCTTCGGCGTCCTCCTGTCTGTTTCAAAAGGGGAAGAGGCATAGGTGGGCAGGAGGGATTGGGGGGTTATACCCCCCAAAAATCCCGACTATAGCCAACCAAATTTTTTCGAGTTGTTTTTGAAAATTTTTTCGCGATTTTTAATGTTATACGTTTTTAAACCTAAACTTTATAATGAGCCTCTCCATTTAAATGACACTCTCCACTATAATGGCATAGTAGTCATTTTAATTCGGCGAGTTAAAATGGAGAGGAAGCCATTATAATAGCCATTTATTCATTTAATTTCACTTTATATATACACGAGTTTTAACGTGTTGGACAGTATTAAACCAACACGGGAAAACTCGTGCGGCCCGGACAATATTACAATTGTAAGTATATATGAAGTGACATTAAATCAATAAATGGCTATTATAATAGCTTCCTCTCCATTTTAACTCGCCGAATTAAAACGGTTACTATGCCATTATAGTGGAGAGTGTCATTTAAATGGAGAGGCTCATTATAAAGGCCACCTTTTCTGTACTTTTTTATATAGGAGTTGCACATTTTTCGGTATATTATATATTTTTGCTATAATGATGTATTTTCTAAAAGGGCTTAAAATTTATGCTCATTTTAGGAAGCTGTTCCAGGCTGTGTAAAAGGGTATGCTCGAAGGTTTTGGCAGGCCAGTCCTGACCACAGAGGTACTCCAGAAAATGTAAGTATAAAAATAAAAAAATAATATTATTTTTTAATTTAAAAGCTATAAAGCAAGTAAATAAAGGCTGTATTTGTATAGTAAAGTTGTAGAAATAACATCTGATTAAATCATCTCAATAGACTATTTTGACATAAGGCGTTTTACGCAGTGAAATTTAAATACACATTAGACCGAAAGTTGAATTTAAAATAATGTGTAAACACTAAAGGAAAAATATAAATTTGCTGGATTTGTAATAATGTAGTTATTAATATTTAATTTTGTAAAAATTCAAACATAAAAAATAAAATTACGATCATAACCGAGCACCGAATAGTGGCTAGTGATGGTCATAGGTGTTTTTGGTCGGGTCCGCTAGGGGGGTCCGCGGTCCACCCCCGGGTGGAAGGCCAAAATTTTTTAGGGGGGTTCAGGGGGTCCGGACCCCTCTGGCTTTTTAGGGGGGTCGACCCCTGGTGCAAGATTTCAAATTTAGGGAAGGTCAGGGAGGTCCAATTTTTTAGCAAAATTTTTTTAACTCAATAATTTAAGTGTTTTTAGGTCTAATATTGAATTTTATGTATTAAAACAGCCTATTTAGGCCTAAAAAGTGTATTTAAACACTGTTTTTAACTAAAAAACCGTGTTTTTGACAGTAAATAAAAAAATACACTTCCAAATCGGTCGGGAGGGGGGGAGGGGGGTCAGCCTCACTAGGAGGGGAAGGGGAGGTCAGGCTGGACCGCTCTCGAGCTTTGAGGGCCCTGAATTTTTTCTAGGGGGGTCCAAAATTTTGGCTCTAGGGGGGTGTGGACCCTTCTGTCCCCCCCAAAAAACACCTATGGTGATGGTCCGATGGTCTAGTGGCTGATGGCGGTCGGCTTCAGACTGCAATGTCAGGAGTTCGAATCCCAATAAAGTCTTTTTTTCATTTTTTTTGTTCTGGGACGTATAATTTTTAGTTTTTTTGTGGTAGATAGAATATAGCTGCATAATACTTACTTGGTGTTTATTTTTTAGAAAAATTATTTTCCGGAAGATTATTTACGTATAAAATCCACAACAATAATGCAAAATAATATTTTTTGAAGGAGTTTTAATTTAAAAAGTCAACCATATTATTATATCAAAAGAAATTAAACAATAGACTCCAAGAAGCTTTTTACATTACAGCACTTTGGTTATAATTTTTTTTGTGCCTATAGCAAAATATCTACATTCAAAATCCAGTATTTACATCGATCAATAGCAGATTTATTTTCTTTCTTATTTTATTAATACCAATCAATAATCAATGAGTTGATATTTTCAAAATCTCTAAAAAGATCTTAACTTTTTTATTAAATTCAATTTTAATAAGTTTAAATGAAATTTTGATAAGTTTAAATTCCGGGTACAAAAAACGAAAAAAGAACTTCATTGGGATTCGAATTACCGACCTTGCAGTCTGAAGCCGACCGCCTCCAGCCACTAGACCATCGGACCATCTGCTGACTCTTGAGTAAAATCCTACTTATATATTCGGTGCTCGGTTATGATCATAATTTTATTTTTTATGTTCCAATTTTTACGAAATCAAATATTAATAACTACATTATTACAAATCCAATCAAATTTATATTTTGCCTTTAGTGTTTACACGTTATTTCACATTGCAAAATTAATAGAAGGTTTCATTTAAATATTATTTTAATTTCAACTTTCGACCTAATGTGTATTGGAATTTTACTGTGTAAAACGCCTTATGTCAAAATAGTCTATTGTTTTATGTATGTTATAATATAACATACATGGATCATGGCTCTAGCTGGTTTCTTTGCCGTCAACATCAATAAAAAATGGGCTCCTTTATTGTCACTAATTGATATAACAAAAAAGATGTAAAATTTAAAAAAATATAATGTATATTATTTTTTATGTTTCAGCCTGGGCGAACAGTTACTCTTATTGAAGACCCTGCAGTAAGTAAGTAATGTTTTGTCCTTTTGTTTAAATTTAAGTTATGCTGTGTCAGCTTAAAGACATGTAGTAAAAATTGTCAGTATACGTATAACGTAAGTGAAATGGAAAAAACCGCCGTTTTTCCCGAAAATATAATGTTTAAATACAGTTTCCCCTCTCCGTTAAAATATCATGAAAGTGCTGTTGAAACTATTTTTTTAAATTTTACCTTATTTTTGTTTTTATAAAATAATAAGCTTTAAATATAAACAAAATCGTAAATATGGATTCGGGTTAGCGCCATAATTTTTGGGTACTTTTTCCTTTTTGGGGCGCGGGTACAGTCGTTAATATTCCAGGGAAAGGGGAGAATTCCTGACCCTGCACAGGTCTAGAATGGTCTAAGTTAAATTTGGATATATTAGAAATTTTTTGTCAGTGTAATGACCCAAAGTTAAAGCGAAAATAGGCACTAAAAAATTTGGGCAGCCAAATTTAGTGAAAAATTTGGCCTATACCGGAATTGAACCTCTCTTTCTCTCTCTCTGTGTGTGTGTGTGTGTGTGTGTGTGTGTGTGTGTGTGTGTGTGTGTGTGTGTGTGTGTGTGTGTGTGTGTGTGTGTGTGTGTGTGTGTGTGTGTGTGTGTGTGTGTGTGTGTGTGTGTGTGTGTGTGTGTGTGTGTGCGTGTGTGTGTGTGTGCGTGCGTGCGTGCGTGCGTGCGCGCGTGCGTGTGCGTGTGCGTGCGTGCATGTGTGTGTGTGTACTTTGCCAGTAGCCAGGGTTTCCATCAACCCTGGTTTGGTCCGTCCGGCACGTTTCTCGCCTTGTTTGAATTGAACCTGTAACCTCCAAAGTCGACTGTGGCACCAGGGACGTACCCAGAGTTTCATTTTGGGGGTGATTGTAATAAATTTGGGAGGGGGGGCTCCGCCCCCTTCCCCTTCCCAAAATTTTGGAAAGTCCCTTAATTTAAAACAAACGTTAGAAAAGCAGGGATAAACGTAGATAAAGCTGTATAATGCACTGTTTTTAACCTAATAACCTATTATCTAATGTTTTTAACGGTAAAACATGTTTTCTTAGTTAAAAATTACATTAGCACACATTGACAGAGCCTGGATTTTACAAAAAAAAAAGGAATTTAGAGACCTTTCAGACCCCTTGAATACACCCACATTGTAAACCAAAGCACATTAGCAGCATCTCGACTCCATGTTTTTTAGGGTACCTACCTAGCTATATGAAAAAAATCCGAGCCAATACTATAGGCGGCTGGAACTTTTAGCAGAGGAGAGATACATATATCAACCAATATGATTGTTTGTTTTACTTTCTGTGTATTACTTATTACTTATAAAAAATATTGTTCTAACTTTGAAATAATATTAGCAAGATAGCAACATATATGTATGTATACTACAGAAAGTGACCACTGAGCGAACCGAAGCGAAAATTTTTTTTTGGTTTTTGGGGGTCAATTGGGGTACTAAAATTATTTTATAGTTTGGCACCGAGCGATTAGCGAGGCGCTAGAAAATTTTGAATTTTAAGCCTCTGAAAACCCCCAAATTTTACTATCTGGCGACCATTTTGGGGGGATAGCGGCCGCCCTACCCCCGCCTAACCACTACCCTTATTTTTCCCCCTGTCCGACCGTTTCGGGGGTGGCGGCCGCCCCCTGGTTAAGTCCCTGCCTGGCGCATAGGTGGGCGGGGGGTGTTGGGGGAACATACCCCCCGCTCCAAAAACCTCGATTATTGCCGACACCCCCCTAAAATTTGGTAGTACCCTGAAGACCCCCCTCCTAAATTTGGGTGGTCCCAGTACTAAAAACGCTGAAAATGGGGTATTTGACGTTTACCCAAAAAATTTTTTGGACCCCCCCAATTTCAGGGGTCGGGTATACCCGACTCCTTGTTTTTTAGGGTACCTACCTACCTATATGAAAAAAATCTAAGCCAATGCTATAGGCGGCTGGAAAATTTAGGAGGGGAGAGGTACATAAATCAACCAATATGATTGTTTGTTTTGCTTTCTGTGTAGTACTTATTACTTATAAAAAATATTGTTCTAACTTTGAAATAATATTACCAAGATAGCAAGATATATGTATGTATACTACAGAAAGTGACCACTGAGCGAACCGAAGCGGAAAAATTTTTTTGGTTTTTGGGGGTCAATTGGGGTACTAAAATTATTTTATAGTTTGGCACCGAGCGATTAGCGAGGCGCTAGAAAATTTTGAATTTTTAGCCTCTGAAAACCCCCAAATTTTACTATCTGGCGACCATTTCGGGAGGATAGCGGCCGCCCCCCGCCTAACCACTACCCTTATTTTTCCCCCTGTCCGACCGTTTCGGGGGTGGCGGCCGCCCCCCCCGCCCCCTGGTTAAGTCCCTGTCTGGCGCATAGTTGGGCGGGGTGTGTTGAGGGAACATACACCCGCCCCAAAAATCTCGATTATTGCCGACACCCCACCCCCCCTAAAATTTGGGAGTACCCTGAAAACCCCCTCCTAAATTTGGGTGGTCCCAGTACTAAAAACGCTAAAAATGGGGTCTTTGACGTATACCCAAAAAAATTTTTGGACCCACCCAATTTCAGGGGTCGGATATACCCGTACAAATCCGGGAGGCTGCCCACCTATGCTTTGTCGTGCTATCCATATTACACCATAGGCGGGACACACAAGAAAGGTAAAAGATTGCCTTTTATTAACGCTTGCAACTTTAAGTTTTCACGGAATGGACACATACACCGTATGTGTCACAGTCAGATAAATATAACAGTTTAAAGTTCAAGCTTTGTCGCCAGTGCACAAATTTTTTGTATAAGCTAGTTTACAAAAAATATTGACAAAATGATTTACCAGGTATGTATTACTTTTTAATTATTCAGGAAATTAGTGCAAAAATGGGCTGAGCGTCAATGTTTGGTTGCTTTATAGCTCGGCTTTGAAGATCAGACAAACATTACAGTTTGTGACAAACTGTTTGTCACATGTTAATTGTATAATTTTGCTACTAGTAGTAGTAACCATACATGGGCACGGGGGGGTTGAGGGGGTTAACCCCCCCCAAATTCTGAGAAGTGGGGTTTAACCCCCCCCCACTCAGAAGTGGGGGGGGGGAGAAAAAGTTAACCCCCCAATTTTGGAAAAATGAAAAAAAATGTCTTTAAAATGACTTCTAACTGCCTCCAAACTTAAGTTTTGAGGTCAAAATGAATGTTTTAAGCAATAAAAAGCCCAAAAACGCAATAAAAAGGGCTTTTTGACCTAAAATTAGTGTTTTTAACCTATTTTTCCTTCAAAATCGAAAAACAATATGGGTAAAATGCACTCCAGAAAAAAAAGATATGGGTATTTTGCGTTTCTCGGATTTTAACCCCCCCTTATTTGGGGTTTAACCCCCCCCCACTCCGGGCCAACTTGCCCATGTATGGTAGTAACTACAATTTTAGAGCGAGGTATGGGGTGTAACTTACAGAGTTCCAGACGAGAGCATTTCAGAAACAAGAAAATATTTGGCTTGGCGCGAAAAAGCCGGATACGAACCTGTTCATGCGCTGTTTCATCCGTCTGATGTAAATGCGTTTTTTTGTGTTGTTGCCTCCATGATATTGTTTTTATTTCATATATTTAGTTCAGAAATAATTATTAATACTCGTGTTGTTGTAGTTGTTTTATTGTATTGCCTGAACTGATCTTCCCATACCTGGGCACGGTTCGGCGATTCTCCTCCGTTGCTTTTAGTGGCGTAGCCAAGGTTTTGGAAGGGTGCTGAAGAGGGGGGTTGTATGTGTATCGTATATTTTAAAATACTGGTAAAAACAAGATTAAAAAAGAGCAGGGGTGTAGCCAGGATTTCGGAAAGGGGGATTTGTACTCCATACAAATTTTTCGGGGTTATAGGGGGTTGTACTCCAAATTTTCAAAATACCGTAGAAAAGACATTAAAAAGGGTAAAATTTCGCTAAGTGATTTTTTTGCTTTTATTTGCATTGTTTTTCAAGTTAAACTTCAAAAATTATAGGTTTAAAAAGGTATAACATTAAAAATCGTGCAACAGCACGAACAAATTTTTAAAATTGTCTTTGAAATTCATTAGAAACATCACTTAAAAGTCTTAAAAAGGTATATAAATGTCGAGCGCTGGGCGGCGCTGAGCGGAGCGAAGCGCGAGAAAAATTTTGAAAATTTTTCTCTTAGGACCCCAAATTCTAACCTCCGCCAGCCCAAAAGGGAGGGGGGGTTACAACCCCCAGATACGCCCTTGAAAAGGAGTAAAATTTCGCGCTTTGGGATAACTCCTTATTTTGTTTCTATTTTACTTTTCAATATTCATGGTTAAATTTCAAAAGTTTAAAAATGTATAACACTAAAAATCCTGCAGTTTCCTTAAAAAACCGCACCGCAACAATAGTCACTCAATAGAAGCGAAGCTTAAAAGCTGTAAAGAGGGTATTAAAAGATAGAGCGCTGATCGCTGCAAATTTCAAAAAAATTGTAAAGGCAACCAAAAAAAGCCTAAATTTTTACCTCCGCCGACGCAAGACAGAGTTTCAATTTTGTAAGCAAAGCTAGATTTTTAAAAAAAGTTTAAAAATAAACTATAAAAAACATCTAAGTATGTACCTTCAATATAGCGTCTTTAGACGCTAAATTAAATTTTTAAATTTGAATTAAAAATTGAAATTAAATTAAATTTTAAAAAGCCTAAAAAAGAGGAAAGAGGGGGTGTCCAGTATATCCCTAAACTTCACAATTGAGTGAGAGTTTCGGCAGTTAACCTTTTCTCCCCCCCTCCACTTCTGAGTGAGGGGTTAAACCCTCCAGTTTGGGGGGGTTACCCCCCCAACCCCCCTCCCCGTGCCCATGTATGGTTAAAATCTGAGAAACGCAAAATACCCATATCGTTTTTTCTGGAGTGCATTTTACCCATATCGTTTTTAGATTTTAAGAAAAAAACAGGTAAAAACGCTAATTTTAGGTCAAAAAGCCCTTTTTATAGCATTTTTAAGCTTTTTATTGCTTAAAACATTCATTTTAACCTCAAAACTTAAGTTTGGAGTCAGTTAAAAGTCATATTAAAGACATTTTTTTTCTTCATTTTTCCAAAATGAGGGGGGTTAACCTTTTCTCCCCCCCCACTTCTGAGGGGGGGTTAAACCCTCCTTAGAATTTGGGGGGGTTAACCCCCCCAACCCCACATGCCCATGTATGGTTAAAATCCGAGAAACGCAAAATACCCATATCGTTTTTTCTGGAGTACATTTTACCCATATCGTTTTTCGATTTTAAAGAAAAAACAGGTAAAAACGCTAATTTTAGGTCAAAAAGCCCTTTTCATTGCATTCTTTAGTATTTTACTGTTTAAAACATTTATTTTGACCTCAAAACTTAAGTTTGGAGGCAGTTAGAAGTCATTTTAAAGACATTTTTTCCCTCATTTTTCCAAAATTGGGGGAGGTTAACCTTTCCCCTCCCATTTCCTAGTGGGGAGGGGAAAGTAAAAGTTAATCCCCCAATTTTGGAAAAATAAAGAAAAAAATGTCTTTAAAATGACTTCTAACTACCTCCAAACTTAAATTTTGAGGTCAAAATAAATGTTTTAAGCAATAAAAGCTTAAAAAAGTAATAAAAAGGGCTTTTTGACCTAAAACTAGCGTTTTTTACTTATTTTTCCTCCAAAATCGAAAAACAATATGGGTAAAACGCACTCCAGAAAAAAACTATATGGGTATTTTGCGTTTCTCGGATTTTAACCCCTCTCCCCTAATTTGGGGTTTAACCCCCCCACTCAGGACCAACTTGCCCATGCAATGATGTATGGTATAAACATAAACATACATGTGCATAAAGGTTAACCCTAAAACTCCCAAAATTCTAGGAAGGGCGGTTTAAACCCAACCTATCACCCACATTCCAAATTAAGAATACTAGGTATGAAATGGTTAAACCACCTCCCCCAATTTCCGAAAATAAAAAAACATATTTAAAAAAAACTTTCGATCTCTGACTCAAAACTTAAATTTTGAGGCAAAAAAATAAGGGCGTTTTAACCAACATAACATTTTTTTAACCAACCAAAACTTTTTATCAGTTTTATATTAATACCTGAAAAAATGCCATAGCTAAACTTACGTTGATGTTTGTGTTCAACTGAGTTTTTATTTGAACTGAATCAGAACCGTCTGATACCCTACTTGCCTTGCTAATCATCCCCTCGTAGCATTTTTGGGAAGATCAACCACTGCTACTAAGGTCCTCTGGTTCTGGTCCCAGAGTCGTGTTTATGTCCGCGCGTGTTAAATAAACTTATCTTCTTAAGGTTTATTTTTTAAAACTTTGCAAAATACTAAATTAAACTTGTAAAAAAGCTTTGTCACTTTCAAGATTATTTTTGGTCCTTTAAATACTCTGGTTACTAAATTTTTTGTTTACACGTCAGAATTGTATTTTTTTAAATGAAATGAATCTAATTTTGCAAATAATAAGACGTAGGTTAAAACCTTTCCTTTATCATGATGAAAGCTTTTGGTAAAATAAATTTATCATCTTCAGTCAGGCTAAATAATAAATATTTCTGCTGTCTTTTTTTTTTGGAGTGCTTTTGTTGTGTGGCTTTTCTTCGCCTTTGTGTGTTTTTCGCGCTGCGTTTTTGTGTTGTTTTTTCTCGGTGGGGCTGCGTTCTTTCTCTTGCTGCTTTTTTGTTGGTTTTTTGGCTGCGGCGGCGGCTGCGTGGTGTTTTTGGGGTATTCGTTGTTTTTTTTTTTGTTGGTGTTTTTTTTTTCTAGTTTTTTTGGTATTGTTTTTTTTTTTTTTTTGCTCGCTTTGTTTTTTTTTTTTGTTGCGGGCGGTCGCGTGCGTTCGCGTGCGGGGGTGGTGCGGGTCGCGTCCCCTGCGAGAAAACTTATATATAAAAAATCGCAGCGCGGGCTTGCGTGGTGCCTTTTCGCGGAGGTGCCTTCGAGTGCGCTTTTCTCGCATTTTGGTCAATTTGTGTCGTCGGACATTCTCTTGTGTTATATATTCTTGGTCAGGCTAAATAATAATATGACAAAATATATTTTTATATTTGTTTAAATTTGCAGTCAAAAACGCATAAAAAATTGCAATTATACTTAAAATAAAGGCGAGCAAAAATAGAAAACGGCAGGAAAGCAAAAATAAAACAAAGGCAAAAAATATTTTTAGCGCTGACTTGAAATGATTTGATGGTGCTAGAACAAATAAAGGGGTTCCGAGTTCCGACATTTGTTGTGTGTTAATTTCTGGTTGAGATTTACGAATATGAAGAGATTCCTTAATCAATAAATCATTTAGACAATTACCATGGTCTAATACAAAAAATCGGAATGTGTTATGTTTACATTACATTGCAAAGAGTGCTTAAAAACAGCTGATCTCACATTATGCACGCGTTTTTCAGTCCTTTCAGAAATTCCTTTATGATATGGAAACCGAGATTGGAGCCTAAGGGACGTTTGCCCCATGTATTTGTGTTGCAAACAGAACACTTATATTGATAAACCAAACTCGATTTTAGAAAAAAAGGAATTCTGTCTTTTACCGTTCATACCATGGTTTTATCGTTCATACCATGGTAATGATCTAAATGATTTATTGTTTAAGGAATTTCTTCATATTCGTAAATCTCAACCAGAAATTAACACGCAACAAATGTTCGAACCCCTTTATTTATTCCAGCAACATCAAATCATTTCAAGTCACTGCTAAAAATATTTTTTCCCTTCGTTTTATTTTCGCTTTCCTGCCGTTTTCTATTTATTTTTTTTTCCAAAAAAACCTTTTTTTCTCGCCTTTATTTTAAGTATAATTGCAATTTTTTATGCGTTTTTGACTGCAATTTTCAACAATTATAATAATATAGTTTGTCATATTTTAATTCTTATATATAATATTTCTTATTTAGCCTGACTGAAGATGGTCAATTTACTTTACGGAAAGTTTTCATCATGATCAAGGTTTTAACTTACGTCTTATTATTTACAATACGACTCCGATTTCCAAGATCAAAAAGTTTGAATCTACTTTTGTAATAATGCACTTTTAAATTCTAGAATTATAATAATAATTACTTTTAATTTAAAAACTCCAATGGTATCTCAAAAACGGGGTCTGTTGGCCTGATAATTACATTCATATTATGAATTTTTTTTATATTTGAATATTTTTTTATGTGCTTTGGTGTGAATTACAAATCAGATTATACCAATCGAATCAAGCTGCATTATGAGCATAGATGTTTTTGGTCAGGTCCACATACGCTGGGGGTAGTCAACCCCGCTCCAGGGTGATCCGGAGCCCCTGGCTTTTTAGGGGGAGTCGACCCTGGGTGGAAATTTTAAATTTAGGGGTGGGGGTTAGGCAGGGGGTCCGATTTTTTAACAAAGTTCTTTTAAATCAATAATCACAACAGTAAATAGAAAATTATACTTTTAAATTGGTCGGGAGGGGGGAGGAGGGTCAGCTTCGCTAGGGGGGGGTGGGTCGGGTCAGGCCAGATCGAGCTTTGGAGGGAGGAAGAGGGCCCTGGATTTTTTCTAGAGGGTCCAAAATTTTGCCTCTAGGGTGGTGGGTGGACCCCTCTGTCCCCCCAAAAACATCTATGATTATGATGCTGTAATTTTATATTACCTCTGCGGCTTTACAATTATTAGCTCAATTTGTATTTAAGGTGGAACACTACAGTTAAAACCGCACAAACTTTGTACAGTCACTGATCATTACAGCTGTAACCAATTTTTAAAAACTACATACTGTATTAATCCTCATGTCCTGAACATCATTTTTTATATTTTGATGAAACATAAAAATTAAAAATAAGCTGTGGCAATGGTCCACAAAGGGGATTCCGAAGAATCGCAGGTTTTTTTCACAAAATGACATATAAAATTTTTTTGTGCATGTCGATTTTAAAAATTTTTTGTACGTAATTAGAATAGGATTATTTAAATCTTTACTGTTGTTTTTAGAAAAATCGTATAGAAAAAACTAGAGAAAACCCTACATTTTGAATAGTTTTTTGAGAAAATTTTATTAACTTTTGGAGCCTAATTTCTCAGTAGATCTCTATACGATTTTTAAATAAACAACGCCAATGTTTCTAACCCGTTGAGTTCTCCATTTTGATATATACTTTGTTAAAATCGGTCTGTAAACAAATTTTCATAATATTGCAACGGATGAATTTGATTTGACGTCGGGAAACTACATTTTGAAACATTCGTTTAAAAGTACTTTTTAACAGAGAATCTGAGACGGAGCAGTAGCCGAGTGGTTAGTGCGTAAGACTCAGCATACAGAAGGCCTAGGTTCGAATCCCCCTGGGAGTTATTTTTAACATCAAAAAAAATTTTTTTTTAATTTTAACTTTTTTTTAATTTTTTTAACTTTTTAATTAAAAAAATGTACATTATTCAATACAGTGGCGTGCCCAGTATTTCATTTCGGGGGGGGCGGTCTGGGGAGGGGTAATACAACCCCGAGGGGGGGCTGGGGGGCGGCAGCCCCCAGAAATGGGGGGTCTGGGGGCGAGAGCCCCCCAGGGGGGCAAGGGGCAGAGCCCCTTGTCAGGGGGGGTCCGGGGGCAGAATGCCCCCGAGGGAGAAATTTTTAATTTAAGGCGCTAAAATACACTAGAAATTTTAATTCCAGATGATAATTAAAACAAAATTTAAGTTTTTTTTATTCCTATCCATTTAAAACATGTGTTTAAAACGTTAATAAAAGGTTAATAGTGTTTATAGTAGTTTTATTTAACATGTATGCCTTAACTATTGAGCGGAAAAATCGATTGAAATGGAAAAACTGAGATAAATTGTCAATTTAAACTACCCGCAAAGCGGGGAAAATTTGGTTTTTTGACTATTAATATGC
This sequence comes from Microlaimidae sp. YZB2_3, assembly GCA_030248175.1. Lineage (NCBI taxonomy): Eukaryota > Metazoa > Nematoda > Chromadorea > Desmodorida > Microlaimidae > Microlaimidae sp. YZB2_3. The sequence goes on along the minus strand of JASAMX010017894.1, from coordinate 3,994 downwards.
TTTTGGAAGGCATCAGGAAAGTTTCTGTATTAATATTTAAGAAAAAATGTTTTCTCTTCCAAAATTCAAAAAACGTAAGGGTCCCCCCTTACAAAAAAATCCGGCTTCGCCGGATTTCGGGGGGGGGCGGCCGCCCCCCCCCCGCCCCCCCTGGGCACGCCACTGATTCAATACTGTATTCAACCCAGAGTACGTACTTTAAGGTGGTTTTGAAGTAAAACCGGGGTAGAGTCAGAGTGTCCCTCCTAGGGGAGGTCGCAACCCCCCCTAGCGCCCCCTCGGGGGTCAAATCAAAAAACGAAGTTCGGATTCGTAATCAGGACCCCCGAAAACCCACGAGTGGTTGTTTTTGAAAAAATCAAAGAAATTTTTGGAACTGTAGTGTTCTACCTTAAAGTAAACGTTATTTTGTTGCACGTAAAATTATTGTAATTTTTTTATGAATATTTTTTGGACTAATACATTTATTTTATTTATTCATTTATATTTTTATTGGTTGACATTAGCGCTAAATAATTTTTATTACAGAACGATAGAAAGCCATTCTATGTGGAAGTTTTTGTATCAGAAGCTGATAGCGCTCATTTCGTCGGTCCACTCACAATTGATCAAATAGCTGAAAAGGTAGAACATTGTATTTTTAAAAATCATATTAAATTAATATTATACCTTTTAAAGATTTATATTAAGTGTGCTTACATGCAAGTGCAAAATAAACTACACTTTATTTTGAGTTTTTGTTGCAGTTTAAAAGCCGACAATATAGTTTTTAATAGCTGATTTTATGTTGCTGATTATAAAAAAATATTTTTGCTTAAAAACTAACTATTTATTTATATATTATTAGTTGTACTTTTCAAAACTCTTGATTATCCAAACTTAAAATGCCCGATTTTTCTTCCAAATAAAAAAACATTTTTACAATGCAGTAATGCGTGGGAAATCAAATTATTCACGGCAAAAAATTGAAACTGTGTTAGAAATTGTGCTTGTGGTCAAAAAAAAACTACTCAAAATGGCGCAATTTGACAGAAAAGTCGTAAATGTACAATTTCATTCAGTCAAAAAATTTCTGCACAGTCGAACATTATCTTGGTAAATAGTGTGTAATTAAGTAAAATAGAAATTATTGATTTTGATTCAGATTCACGATGTATTTCAGGTGGTAGAATCCGTAGGACCGAGTGGTACGAACGTAGAGTACGTCCTTAGACTGGCCAATTCTGTCCGACGATTAGCTCCCCAAGTGGACGATCAGCATTTATTCGCAGTGGAAAAACGAGTAAGTGGGAAAATGATGTTTAGTTCATTTTATAGTAATAATATTTTATTATAAATTACGTGGTAACATGCAGAAGGACTATTTTTACTTGCTTTTTTTCATTGAACTTTTTTAATACTGCGAGATAAGAAACGCCACTTTGTATGCTGTTAGCTCATACTTCTCCGAGTTTTCCTAAAAAATTTTCGCATAATTGGAATGGAACGGTGAGTTTTTAATATGACGGTTTGAGTGCGGTCGGTTTTTGCATTTTTTTTATTATGGGGGCCCACCTAATTTTAATATCGCTTGATGCTCTTGGGTGTGGCTAGCACCAACGCAAGTTATAGACCAAATCGTACATAAGTATAGGGGTAGGGTGGGTTCCACTACACTCCGCCCCTTCTAGCCTCGAAATGTCCAACTTCCCTTTGAAAAAATTTAAGGGGGTCTCCTTCCCTCAAAATTTTTAAATTTTGACACCCTACCCCCTCTGGAATTTTAAATCGACCCCTTTCCCATCCCCTTCCAAACCAAATTTTGAGCATGAATTTAGGTCAAAATTTACTGTCACAAACACGTTTTGTAGTAAAAAAAACAGTACATTTGTATTATATTCGTTTTGCACATAAATACACTATTTTAGTTTATTAAATTCTATATTAGCGCTAAAAAACTTAAATAAATGATATAATGGGACTTTGTTTGGAAACCGGATCCCCTCTGGATTTCAAACTGGTTTTCCCCGGGTCGACCACTCGCTAAAAAACTAGGGGGATACGGACCCCCCTGGACCCTCTCCTAGCTTTTAAGGGGCCATTTACCCGGGGTAGCCACCTCCCTAGCTTGCCGGTCCCCTTTTCAGAATTTGGGGGAAGGAGTTAACCCACCCTCCCCTTCCCCGTACCCATGTATGCACTATATGTTTGAGAAAATTGAGTAAATATTTTTTATTGAACAAGCATTTACATTTTTGGTGGTAAGTCTTAAACTGCGAATTTGCAACGCTTGTTAGATATATTAAGATTGACTGATGTGTTGTTTTCAAATTTCTCATCGTTACATAAATAGAATAATATCGTTTTACAGAGAACTGTATTTCATAACTTGTTTAATCAAGCTAACACACAGTTGGGAGTTAATTTTGTCGCAAAAGCCCCATAATCCAAAAATTATGTTTATATTTTTTGTGTACAAGCATAATTATTAAACATTGCTCTGCTTTGTACTTTAGGTATTAGAATTATGCCAAGAGCGTGGTATTCAAGACAAAGTGCTAAAGGAACTAGGATATTAATACAACTTTGTATTTACAAATATTATGTGACTAATTCTTCTTTTCAAAATTTTGGTACCTGAAGAAAATTGTGTGATTAATATTTTATATAAATATTAATTTTATATACAATTAGCTTGTTTAAAAAATTGATATAAACGTAATTTAAGAAAAAAACTTCATTTTTAACTAACCCTGTTTTTTCCCAACATAATGTGATTAATGAAATAAAAGCTAAATTGCGGCCTTGTTGTAGCATGTACAATTATTTTTTGTATTTTAAATTTGCACGTCAGTCTGAGACAAACCGTGTCAAGTCAACGATATTGAATGATCTTCATTTTAATCGCACAGGGAATGGTTATCCTCAAGCTCTGAAAATGAAGTTACTGCTGCGGAATATAGGAAGGACAAATCTTGCTTATGTTGTTTCAGCAACATTGGTTATTTTGCTGAACTACAAAACTCAGTTGAACTAGAGTTGTGCTAGTAAGCAAATTCGCAACTAGTAAGTTAATGGTCCAAAATTTTGAACTAGTAAATTAACTAGTTCATACAAAAATGATGTGGACTGGCGTCAAAACTCAAACTTTGAAATGTTATATATCCATCATAACGGAGGTTCGAATATGAGCGGGACATATATGGGAGCATAACTTAGACTCTTGGCTATCTTTTGAAAAGGTTAGGAAAAAAAATTTTTTTTGTTGACGTGTGTGTCCTTTGCCAGTGGCCAGGGTTTCCATCAACCCTGGTGTGGTCCGTCCGGCACGCTTCTCGCCTTGCTCATCCCCTCTTCCGACTCCTGGAGGAGCTCAGCAACTGCAACGGGGTTTGCCCAAAGGTCCTCTGGTCCCAAGGTCGTGTTAATGTTTATGCATGTGAAAAGGTGTTGTGTTGTGTGTATTTGTGTTTTGCATAGCGGACAGTTTGGTGATGTGTGTTGTGTAGGATTTATTTTGTGTAGGTAGGAGTAGAGGAAAGGAGATTTCCCCGCCCTGAGTTGGGCGAGGGTTCTCCTGACCCGCTAGAAGGGACAGATCCTCGTTGCTTATTGCTGGTGCTTTTGTTTGTAGTATTGGATTTGTTGAAAGTGTGTTGATGTGGTTTGTGACTGTGTTTGTGTGGATTTGTTGTTTTAGTACTTTGTAGGTTTAGTTGTGTATGTCTGATGGAATGTTTGTTGTGTAGTTGTAGTTGTGAAAAATTGTTTGTTTTGTGAGCCTGCTGGGTGCAGGGTGTTGTGTTAAATAGTTGAGTGGATTGTTTGTGTCATGGCTGCCAATTTTGCTTGTTTTGCATGGAGTTGAATGTGTGTTGCTATTGGGAGGGCTTTAGCCTCTCTGTGAATGATGTTTATGTTTCTGTCTGGTGTGCCCTGTTCCGACCCGGAGAGCTGTGTTTTGTATATGTTTTGTAATTTGTTAATTTGTGTGTGTGATGTTGTGGGGCCCCAA
>JASAMX010017893.1:0-26793 GCA_030248175.1 Microlaimidae sp. YZB2_3 | reverse complement strand
AGAACGACAGGTGAAGAAAATCTTGAAATTCTGTTTGTATTCTTGCAGGTGCTTTTGTCATAAACGTATTTTTCAATGATTTTTCGATAGTTTATGAGTATGTTGTAAGTTGTTTATTGAATGTTGATTATTTATAAATTGTTAAATGAAAAAAAAAACAAGTGAAAATTATTTATTAAAATACAACGAGAACGGTAAAAGGACGATTTCAAATTGTATATAAGCGTAACGTGCCTTTGTCCAAGTTTTATAATAAAAGTGCAACTTGGATTATTTCAAAATTTTTGATATATTCTTATGCTTATAGCTTAGGATTTTGGTTTTTGATATTGATATTGTTATTTGCTTCACAGCTCGCTAGATTATTTATATTTGCCGAAATATTTAATAAAACATAAACTTCTTTCACTCACATTCGATGCAAAAAGCGCTTCAATCTCACATAATAAAATTTAGCTGTTTATGGTTGAATTATATCTGGCTGACGCGAAAATTAGAATGCAGACATGAAGGTACCAATTAAACTTGTGCGGTAATGACGTTTTAAAAAAAACAAATAAGAACGCAGAATTTTTTTTTAATTCCACCTTTTCCCAAAATATACAAAAATTCACAAACTTTATCCCTTAAAAAACTTGCATTTAGGTTACAAATTTAGTAATTTGATAAATAATTATTAAAATACAGTTTTTAATCTTCGTTATTAATCCGCTTTAGTAAACAATTTTGAATGTTTTTGTTAAATAGTCGAATCAATACTACAAATATCGCGGTCAGCTAGATTTTATTTGCCCATAGTTCACTTTACACTGAAGTTAAAAAAAATCAAAACACATTCACGCGGACGCAATAGTTTAAGCACTTTAAAAGGATTATTGTTTTACCTGCTTCATAACTCTTTCACGCCCACGAAAACTATAATATTTTAAAAACACATTGTCTAAAACTGTGACACTCAAATTATCATTATCGACATCTTTGTCATTATAGGCACCTTGCACTGGAACTCGGTTTATACATGAAATATGCAATATACATAAGCGTCACCATAATAGATAATTACCGTATCTTCTATTTATCTTTCGTAGTATGCAGATTCAACCGATCAAAATTTCGCGCGCTTTCGATCGGTTGATCTGCATACTACGAAAGTTAAGTAGGAGATACGGTAATTATCCATTATCGTGACGCTTATGTATATTGCATACTTCATGTATAAAACGAGTTCCAGTCGACTCTACAGCAGTAGGAATGTGGACGATAAAATATTCTGCTCTGCTAATATTGTGTCGCCCATATAAAATTCGATTGCAAATGTTTTAATTACATTACGGTGTTTAATAGGCTATCGAAATTTGTAAAAAAATATCCAAACACATTAAGCATAAACAATCAAGAATTATTGAAATCATAATATTGGTAGAATCAAAATATACGAGGAAAAAATTGCGCAACTATTCAGTAATAAAATCAATTTCACGTACGGTCTGTTTTTCGTCTTTCTCCAGTGGTTATTTAAGAAGAATAATAAAAACTTTTATTAATTATAATCCTAATACAAAACTTATTTTTTTATTCCGAAATTCAATTGGTAAATTTTCACATCAACGCTACAGAAATTTGACTTCGCGCGGAAAAGCTGTATTTAATTAAAGGACAATTCAAGAATTTTTTTAAATTTTGAACTATGCTTTCGATTTTATTTGAAGTCAGTTGCATAAAACACTGTACATATCATCAGCATCAGCGACTGACTCTTTTTTTAACGGTATTCACAGTTTTTCTTGCTTTTTTGTTCTTTAACAGCTGCTTCGACCCTTTCTATGTCGTTATGCTCTAACACTTTGCAAGGTGTTTCGTCATGTATAAACTTTACTCATTTTTAATTAGGGGTTAACGACTAATCTATCTCTACTTCGAGTGGTCGTCTTTTGCTGGCTTTTTTATCTATTCATAAACGACGTTATTAATTCCTTAAATGGTTCTTGCGAAAATCTGACAAATGACTCGGAAAGCGACAAAGGTTTGTTTGTGCGGTAAAGCGGCGGGCGATTTGTTTCAGTCGCACGCTCAATGCTTTAACGGTGAAGAAATTTTCCATTTTAAGTGCATTGGGCTGTCAAACTTAAAACCTTCGCAATCCACACGACAGCTGTTTGAACTTTTCGGAAATCACTTTCGATTATGGAGAGTCACGACGGTTAATTCAATGTACACAAAGGTCTCGAAAAGATTTAAAATAATTTGCATATGATGTTGGTTAGCGAAAAAAACACGATCACAATACACAAAAATAACATAAACATAAATATTTTGAAAAAACAGCTGGTTGTGCATTTTTCCTCATTTTGTCCGGTCTCATACAAATTATTTTCAATTTTTCTCGAGACCTTTGTGTACATTGAATTAACCGTCGTGATTCTCCATATTGTTTTAAGCCCGCATGATCTGTACCAAGTCGCCGCTCACCACGACGGTTCTCAACTACATCGGAGGAACCAAGATAAATATCGGACCTCTCATGGGAAATCGCCCACCAAGGTCTTGGTTGTTCACAATTGAAATCGGAAATCGCCAACGAAACCGCAGCACTATTAAGCAAGCTTGAGGGTCTCTCAGCTACAATCAGCCTGCGATTGCGCCCTCTACTGAAACCAAGACGACGTCGTACGCCGCAGCGGTAAAGAAAGGAATACCCGCCGCAGTGGCGTGCCCAGGGGGCGGCCGCCCCCCCCCCCCCCCCCGAAATCCGGCGAAGCCGGATTTTTTCGTAAGGGGGGACCCTTACGTTTTTTTAAATTTTGGAAGAGAAAAATTTTTTTTCTTTATTATTAATACAGAAACTTTCCTGATGCCTTCCAACACCATTTTAATAGTCAAAAAACCAAAATTTTTCCGCTACGCGGGTAGTTTAAATTGACAATTTATCTTAGTTTTTCGATTTCAAATTGATTATCTCGTTCAGTAGTTAAGGCATACATGTTTAATAAAACTACTATAAACACTATTATCCTTTTATTAACGTTTAAACACATGTTTTAAATGTATAGGTTAAAAAAAAACTTAAAATTTGTAATAAGTATCATCTGGAATTAAAATTTCTATTGTATTTTAGCTCCTTAAATTAAAAATTTTCTCCCCCGGGGGGGCATTCTGCCCCCCCGGACCCCCCTCACAAGGGGCTCTACCCCTTGACCTCGCTAGGGGGCTCTCGCCCCCCAGACCCCCCTATCTGAGGGGCTGCTGCCTCCCAGGCCCCCCTTCAGGGTTAGTATTTACCCCCCCCAGACCGCCCCCCCCCCCGAAATGAAATCCTGGGCACGCCACTGACCTGCCGTACAGGCACCGGTTTATTTTGCGGTAAAAGACATTTTGCATGAAAACACAACTAATTTTAGCTAACTTTCCAGAAAAATCCGGTGAATCTAGAAATGAGCTGTTTTTGTCCTTAAAAAGTTTTTTCAAGGAAGTAGGAATTCACAAACACTGGAACAAAGTAATGTCTGCGGAGCGGTTGGGTAATTTTCGCGTTTCAACCACAAATAATGCCAATGTATCCGACGGATCTGATCAAAGGATAAAGCCGAGATATCGGCTCGTAAAAATCATTATGATTAAGGGTTAGTTCATACTTATGTACAAACGTCCTTTGGACAAAGTCCAAAGGACAAACACAGCGTATAAACGTATGTAAAAACGTCCTTTGGACTTTGTCCAAAGGACGTTTTTACATAAGTATGAAGCAACCCTAACTGGACTGGACAGGGTTGGTATATGCTAGAAATTGACTAGACCACTACAGTACCCTATACAAAAATGCGGAGCTGTCCCTTCGAAGTAAAAAAATGAACCAACGTTAGAATCTCGAAAATTACCGTACACTTCGCCATAAAGCGTTTGTTGAAAATTGCAAATTAAAATCTACTGGAAACAATAATATGAGTTACTCTGTAAAACAGGATAAAAATGGAGAATATTATTTTGCTCAATACAATATTATGACTTTGTTTCAAAAAATGGGGTTTTAGTGCTAAAATAAACCAGTTAAACTCCTAGGGGGAGAAAATACATTTTTAACCAACCAAAATTTAAAACATAATAAGAATCATAAAATAAACGACGCTAAGCACTTTATTGGATATTATGAATATCTAAATAGTATTTATTCCAATGTTCGAAGTATTTACAGTTCTGAAAACCGTAATCTTCTTGATAACACGCTACCTGAAAATAACTATGCAATTCTAGATTCTTGGTTGAAAAAAGACATTACAGATTCTATGATTAATGCAAACAGTAGATATAGCGTTTTTCGTAACAATCGAGAAAATGGAGTGGGAGGGGGAGTTGCTGTTTTTGTTAAAAAAAAGAAATTAAAACGCGCAAAAATATAATGCAAAACGAATATTTGCCTTTAAAATTAATTGCTGTAGATATTTTGGGTGGCTATCCATCCCGTTTAACCCGCTTTTACAGACTACCAAACGTCACTTTCGAACCAACACAATTATTTTGTGGTGCCCTAAAAGTTTTAACAGAAGTCGATACACCAATTGTTTTATGAGGGATTTCAACATTCTTGTAAATATTTTGGCATAATAAAATTCCTGTGGGAGTAATTCCCAAAATACTTGCTTTAATTGTAATTAAAAATTTATATAATCAGTTAGTAACAAAACTCCCTCAATGAGAAAAATTTTTGGATTTATTGTTTTTTAATGATGACACCCACTTATTAAATGTGAAAGTTACGGAACCTTTATTTAACAGTGATCACAATAACGTCAATTTTTGCATGCGTGGCCCAAAAGAAACAACAAATAAATACGAAACGTTTTATGACTATAATCATGCCAACTGAGATGCTATAAACGCTGATTTACTATCGATTGATTTTGTTCAATTTTTTCAAGTTAGTGGTTCAGCAGAACATCATTGGGATATTGTTAAAAATGAGCTTTTAAAAGCAATAGACAAATTTGTTCCCGTTTGAAAAAAGCGCAGTTCTTTTAAACCTTCTTATCCTGAACACATTCATAATATCAGATTAAAAAAAGAGCTTTGTGGAAAAAACGTGTCGATCCTTTAATTAAAAGGGAATATAACAGGCTAAACAAACTTTTTAATTCAGAAATTTAATGAAAATAAAGAACAGAAAATTTTAAATTCAAATGACAATAAAAGTCTTTTTATATGTTAAAAGCAAACGGAAATCAAAAAATAGTATAGCTCCTCTAAAAACTTCTGATGGGTCTTTTGTAACGGATCCTACATTGCAATGCGAGATTTCAAATAAATGTTTTTCTGAAAATTTTACCGCGGACAATTTGTCCAAACCTAAAATAAAACCTTTTACCAATGCAAAACTTTCCGAAATTAGATTTACTCCTGAAATAGTGTTTAAAGCACTGAAAAAACAAAATTTAATTATAATCAATTATAATTTGCCAGCCTTTATTTTTAAGCAGTTAAGGCCGGTGCACACCGGAGTGGCAGTGGATAGTGGATAGTGAACGCGCGCGTTTACATCATTACACCTTTATTGTTGCTGCGGTGTAAACTGTGTGCGCTGTGCGTCACCTATCAGCTGCCACTCGGGTGAGAACCGGCTTTTAGCCTTCTCACTTTCCCAACCCCTATCATATGTATTTACAGTATCTTTTAAAACACATAATTTACCAACTTCTTGGTTGTTAGCCGACGTTATAGCTCTTTTTAAAAAAGGATGTCAACGTAATCCAAAAAATACAGACCTATCTCACTTGCATGCATTGCATGGAAGGGTATGGAATCTTGTGTTTATGATCAAATTTTTTTATTCCTTAAAAAAATCTTATTAGTAAACAACAACATGGATTTTTGGAAAAACGATCAACATGTTATCAGCTTTTAGAATCTGTAAATGACTGGGTAAGGGCTGTTAATCGTGGTTTTTTTGTAGACATAGTTTATATTGATTTTAGTCAAGCGTTTGATAGTGTGTGTCACAAAAATTAATTTTAAAGCTTTCTGCTTATGGTATATCAGGAAACTTATTATGCTGGATATCTGCGTTTTTAAAAAATAGAAAACAAATAGTAGTGATAGACAATTATAGCTCATCTGAAATTGATGTTATTTCAGGCGTCTCGCAGGGTTCAGTTCTCGGGCCTCTGCTGTTTTTACTATTTATTAATGATTTACCAAAAATGCTATGAAATGTCACCTGCAAATGATTTGCAGATGATGTTAAGCTTTATAAATCTATGGCTAAATCTGAAAATAACGTCGAGTTATAAATCGCTACACATGCTTTAATTTCATGGGCTTATAATTGGCAGCTTACTGTCGCAGTTGAAAAATGCACCACAATGCATATCGGTACTTCAAATCCAAAATTACCAATATATATTAATGGAAAAAAATTAGATTCGCATAGTGAAACAAAAGATTTAAGTGTTGTTTTATCAAGTAATCTTAAAACATCTGATCACGGTATTTTTATAACAAAAAAAGCTTTTTTAGTATCTAACATAATATTTTGTTGCTTTCGGACGAAAAACATTGATAAAATCATTTAAGTCTTACGTACGTCCTATTCTTGAATACGCCTCCTAAATTCTTGAATACGCCTCCTAAATGTGGTTATATAAAGATATTAATTTAATTGAAAGTGTTCAATGTTCTTTTACTTGTAGAATTTTTGCTCATTGTAATATTTCTTGCAAAACAAACTATATTAATGGCTTGAAAATCCTTGGACTTGACCCACTAGAAACCGTAAGAATTTGGTTTGATTTATGTACATGCTATAAGATTATTAATAATATGCAGGATCCAAAATTTTCTGATTTTTATAAATGGGCCTCCTTTTTGGGTAAAAATGATCATAACGAAAAATTATACCCCATCAAAGCTAAAAATGATTTGGTGTTGAATACTTTTGCGTCTCGATCTACACGATACTGGAACTTTCTGCCAAAAAATATAATCACACTTGAAAACTGTACTATTTTTTTAGAAAAAAAATAAAAGAAGTAAATTTTAAAAATTTTACGATATCTATAGACACATGTTAGAAGCCTTTTAGGTTCTTTTGTATTCTCTCATTTTATTCATTGACTGATCGTTTATTGATTTATTGGTGCTTTTATTCCCAATTTTTCTTTCTTCATAAAAATATTTTTATTTTTCAAAAATTTTTTTTGCGTTACCGCTAAACAATTAAAAGCTTAAACACATTTTGGTTACCGTAATTTTTGTAATATAAGAACTAAAAATGACGTGTTTTTTGTGTAAATCAATTTTAGTTTTTCAGTTGCCTCATTAATAGTGATTTTGTGTTTCGTATATAAAAATTTCATGTCTTGGTCAATTTAAATGAATAAAGTATTTCAATCGAAACTACCGTGTAAAGAGCTCTCTTAATTTTGTTTGCGAAAAGTCATGTACAAATAAATCAAACTTGGTAAAATTTACTATGTTGTTTGTGGACTTTTATGAAAAACACTATTGTTTATAAAGCCTCATTTTTCCATATTCCCATGTGTTGATTTGGCTTAGTGGTTAGAGTCCGTGACTTCCATGCAAAGATCAAAGGTTCTTTTCCGCCGGAAACAATTTTTTTTACAGAACAGTTTGTAAAATATACAAACAAGTTTCTTTTCCCAATGGAAAGTCACGTTTTTGTAAAATTTGCAAATGTTTTAGTGAAAAAAGTGCAAACAAAGTTAAGAAAGAGCGTTATTAACGTAAACGTACCTATTAGCGATGTTCCTACCCTCAAACATGCTCCGAAACTCCGTGCATTTAAAACGAAGAAAACTCTGAACCACTACCCTTTAAAAGAGCTATTTAAAGCTTATTTATGTTTTAAATATGCGTCCACATATTTTAAGCGCATTTTTAGGACTATTTTTATTGTTCGTAATAAGTTTTAAAAAAAAATAGTTCACAAAAATTTTTTATGCTCTGGAGCTCCGTCCTGTTTTTGTAATTAATTTGGTAAAATAATAAAGAATACAATGTCATGGATTATTTCAATAAAAACATTTTATAAACTAAATTTTATTCAAAACTTATCAAAAACGGTAAAAAAATAGTTATAAAACGGTGATAGAATAATTTATAAAACATATTTTTGAACACTTATATAAAAATTCAAAAATAAACTGATACTTAAATCATATTTTAAAATTTGGTTTAAAAGTCTTGTAAAATTTGTATGCCAAAAATGGTGCTTAAAAATGCTTATATTATTATATCAAATACTAAATTATAATGAATTGGAGCTTTGCAAAACGGCTCACGTGTTTATTTCATTTGGTCGTATTCAAATCTCAAGCACTGGTGACACTATTAGATATTGAGTTGCTAGGTAACAAGCAAAAACACCTTCGTTATAGTGCATGTGATGACAAAACGGTTCAATTTTTTAACTTAATAGTATTTATTTAACCTTAAACTGAACTATATTGTTGTTTTTTTAAAGGCTAAAAATTGAAATAATGAATTTGGAATAAATAAAGATTGTTAATGGCTAATAATTTTGGAATCGCAAAAATATTTTAAAGAAAAGAATTTATAAATTATAAATACACGATTTGAGTGTATCTTTTGACAAATAGCATTTTAAAACCCTTAAAATATTTTATAGCGTGATGTTCAAATCAAAATCCTGAATTAAAAAGAAGCTTTCAAAATGTCATTTCGGGAACTACGAAGTAAGATGATTTTTTTTTAAATTGTCAGTGAAATTTTTTGTAATTGCACAATGGTCTAGCTTGTTTAAATATTTTTGTGAGGTAGTATTACTGATCGTTTTAATTTTTTTGTTTGAATTATTTAGATTTTGGATCCTCTGGTCTGCTATAAGCAAAGTATTTTAAAAAATCATAATAAAAAACTATATTCTGTCTTTACAACAATGATGTGCACTAAAATTTGGGGGCCGATTCACTAAAAACGTGTTAATTAAGTGCCATGTTAGCTAACACGTTGTTTAAAACTCGTAATTATATTTTATTTCTTTGTATTTTCTGAAGAATTCTCATGGTATTTCTTATTTAAATGCTATAAATTGATGTTGTATTTATTGATTGCACTCTTGTTTCAAGTACAAAGCTTAAAGGAATCAATCATAAATAGAGCTTAACAAAAGCCGTCTCTAGGTGTCAAGATTGTATTAGTTTTGTATTTAAAAAAATATACAAATAATGTAAAGGAGGGTTATAAATTAGTTAATAAGTAAGACGCAACAATTTTTAGTTAGTCATTTAAAAACAAATAAAATTTAATAATATTTTGCAAAAAGAATTTGGTTTGTTTCAGACCAGTATAAAATGAATAAAAGTATTTTTCAGGGGCAAAAAAAAGTCGGCAGGGTGCGTGGGTTTTTTTTTCCAATTTTTTTAAAAACCATTATGCCTTTTTTCTGCCATTGTACACAAAAGTAAAATACAAAACTTCATTTTTAAGTTTAGAGGAACTAATAAAATAAATGTTAAACATATTGATTTATAGTTTGAAATTAATCTTTAATTATAAAATGAAATACAGAAGAAATATTAAAAAACACCACATTTCTTTTGGTTACATACCTATACGCTTTCTTTTTGCAAAATTTCGACGAAATTGGTCCAAAGTAACGGAATTCAATTGATTTATTTTATCCATCCTTTCAATTAAAACTTTGACGCAATCTAAAAGATTTTTATGAACAATCACGACGATTAAAGGTCTATTCATACTTATGACAAAACGTCCTTTGGACAAAGTTCAAAGGACAAACCAAAACGTCCTTTGGACAAGCCAAAACGTCCTTTGGACTTTGTCCTTTGGACGAAGTATGAACGCTACTCAGAATTTGTCCTTTGGACTTTGTCCAAAGGACAAAATCCAAAGGGAAAAGTCCAAAGGACTAGAAGTATGAATACGTTGTCCTTTGGACTTTTCCCTTTGGACTTTGTCCTTTGGACTTTTCCCTTTGGACTTTGTCCTTTGGACAAAGTCCAAAGGACTTTTGTCCTTTGGACTTTGTCCAAAGGACGTTTTGTCATAAGTATGAATAGACCTTAATTCAAAGTACACAAAGGTCTCGAGAAATGGAAATATTTCGTATATAACGGTGGTTCACTAAAAAAAACATGAGAAAAAAAATATAAACAACCGCTTGTTTTTGAAAAATGGTGAAAAAAAAAATAGTTGGTTTTCTAAACTTTTTTTGCTCATTTTTATAGTTTACCAACGTCATATGCCAATTACTTACAATTCTTCTTGAGACCTTTGTGCACATTGAATTAACCGTCGTGATTGTTCATAGATATAAAATATAGAATTGTTAAAATATTATTATAACAAGTCTTTTAAACAAAGAGTTAACATAGCACATAATTCACACGCTTTTAGAGGACTGACCCCAAAAATTAATCTAGAAGAAAGTTAAATCAGTTTATAACTAAAGTTAAGTACATTATTATAAACAAGGATATATAACACAAGAGAATATCCGACTGTACACTAAATTTTTGACCAAAATTTTGCAAGAAAAGTAGCACTTTCAAATTCATGTGCGACTTTTCTCGCAAAAATCCGCCATTTTCTGCTAGTTTTCCCGCGCTGCGATATTTAACACATTGTTAGTTTTCTCGCAATGGGGACTGCGACTTCTTTTGCACTCTATACTGCTTTAGGGATTATAGTTTGAAATTAATCTTTAATTATAAAATGAAATACAGAAGAAATATTAAAAAAACACCACATTTCTTTTGGCTACATACCTATACGCTTTCTTTTTGCAAAATTTCGACGAAATTGGTCCAAAGTAACGGAATTCAATTGATTTATTTTATCCATCCTTTAAATTAAAACTTTGACGCAATCTAAATAATTTTTATGAACAATCACGACGATTAATTCAAAGTACACAAAGGTCTCGAGAAACGGAAATAATTCGTATATAACGGTGGTTCACTAAAAAAAACATGAGTAAAAAAAATATAAACAACCGCTTGTTTTTGAAAAATGGTGAAAAAAAGAGCAAAATAGTTGGTTTTCTAAACTTTTTTTGCTCATTTTTTTAGTTTACCAACGTCATATGCCAATTACTTACAATTCTTCTTGAGACCTTTGTGCACATTGAATTAACCGTCGTGATTGTTCATAGATATAAAATATAGAATTGTTAAAATATTATTATAACAAGTCTTTTAAACAAAGAGTTAACATAGCACATAATTCACACGCTTTTAGAGGACTGACCCCAAAAATTAATCTAGAAGAAAGTTAAATCAGTTTATAACTAAAGTTAAATACATCATTATAAACAAGGATATATAACACAAGAGAATATCCGACTGTACACTAAATTTTTGACAAAAATTTTGCGAGAAAAGTAGCACTTTCGAATTCATGTGCGACTTTTCTCGCAAAAATCCGCCATTTTCTGCTAGTTTTCCCGCGCTGCGATATTTAACACATTGTTAGTTTTCTCGCAATGGGGACTGCGACTTCTTTTGCACTCTATACTGCTTTAGTCGCACTACAGTTATTTTCGCACTGCGAGTTTGGCTGCACAACAAAAAAATAATAAAAACAAAGCGGAGCGAAAATTTTGTGTTTAAATGAGTAAAAGTCGTTTTTGTGACGTTAAGATGTCAATACTTTAGTTTTAGTGAAATAAAGTAAATTCATAACGTTTTAAAAATAAATAAAACTAGTTTTGAAGTGTGTTACTCCATTGAAAATGACTACCAGCGTGTGTATTTTTTTGTTGTGCAGCCAGACTCGCAGTGCGTAAATAATCGCAGTGCGACTAACGCAGTATAGAGTGCCAAAGAAGTCGCAGTCCCCACTGCGAGGAAATTAACACTGTATTAAAAATCGCAGCACGGGAAAACTAGCAGAAAATGGCAGATTTTTGCGAGAAAAGTCGCACATGAATTCGAAAGTGCGACTATACAAATACACGCAATATACAAATTCTTTTTTTTAATTGGTGGAATGGTGGGTTCAAGATTATTTTTAATGAGTTTAAAAAAAGAGCGAAAAAAGTTCGGTTAATTTGAAGAAAAAAGGTATAGTTAATTTTTTGTGATCAGGGTATGTGTGTATACGTAAAAATAAAAATACACAAACTTATAACAAATCAAAAATTGTGTAAAAGTTTACCAGTAGCTTTAGTATGTAGTTTCAGTTTCACACAAGATATATAAACAATAAAAATTTTTAAATAACTATATAAATTAAAAGCAGCGACTTTATGCGATAGCAAAAAAAATTATAGCCCATATAAAAACATAAAAATTGTATGTTTCAGATTTTACAGAAATGCTTCGGGCATTAGGATATCCCAGACTTATTTCAATCGAAAATTTTCGAACTCCGAATTTCAGACTTGTAGCGGAAATTCTGGCTTGGTTGGTTAAAAGGTAAGTTTTTTACTTAACCCGTTCCCGTGATCGCCTTTTCCGCGGTTACCACGGTCGAACCCTCGTCCCACCATGGTGAAACCATCACGGGAACGGGTTAACGAGAAATAAAAATCTTGCCCCGGTGCATTGTGTCAAAAGGAAGGGATATTCGCTTTTTAGTCAAAAAACAAACGAAGTTTAATACTAAGAAACAGAAGCGCTTCTTTTGCGCGGTTCAGACGCGCTTTTCGCGTATATAATCAGAAAGGGTTAATCTTTTCCCTTTGTTTTCGGCTGCGATAACGCGGAGTGTGTATCGTGTCTCGCCGCTAAGTGCACGAGGGCGGAAGCCGACTTGACTATCGCATACCGTTGTTACTATGGCAAAATGAGCCACGATTCGTATAAAATATGTGTGTCTGTGAAACATTTTAAATTTAAACCAGGACCCTATTAACTACAGAATGAGTCACAGTCACGTGTATTTTATAATGACAGTGGCTCATTTTGCCGTAGTAACGACGATACAAGCATTTTAATATTGAGCACCAGTCACCACTCGCGCGTTCCCCGTTCCTCTTTTCAAACTAATGATTAATGTTGATTACCGTTGTTAAATTTTTTAACGTTTCAAAATCAGGAAGGGTTAAAAATTTAATTGATACTTAGTAGTTAACTGCATAATTTTGTCAAAATTTGCATTTATGTAAATAAATGACAAAATATTAAACAGGCACTACTTGTATATTGATTAAAACTGCTTGGCTCGTAAATAAATAAAGGAAAAAATAAATGTACCAGCAGGAAAACGGTTC
This sequence comes from Microlaimidae sp. YZB2_3, assembly GCA_030248175.1. Classification (NCBI taxonomy): domain Eukaryota; kingdom Metazoa; phylum Nematoda; class Chromadorea; order Desmodorida; family Microlaimidae; species Microlaimidae sp. YZB2_3. The sequence continues at coordinate 13,589 of JASAMX010017893.1, read as the reverse complement.
ATACAAAAAATACAATTTTATTTAAATTAAATAACGCGATTTTTGTGGAAAAGCGGCGTTTCAGAGCTCTGAAGCTTCACCCCTTAAAAGCATAAATAATTTAATTTACTTTTTCTGCATTTTTAAGACTGTTTTTATTGTTTTAACATAAGTTTTGAAAAAACATTTACAAAAAAATTCTACAAAACAATCTATGACACCACTCATTTTTTAATTATTTATAAAATTAGTACAAAAAATAGAACAGAGCTCCGGAGCTCTTTATAGCAAAACTCCATTCCAGAGCTCCCTAGCTCAAAGGTCCGAAAAACATCACTAGTGGAAATAGAAGTTTACACTGTTTGCTAAATTTAACTTTCCGTTTCATGAAAATGTAACGTCCAGAAATATGAGGCCGAATAAATCGAGTTTTTGAAAAAAAGATTGCGAAACAATTAGCTGTTTTTTAGCTTTTCGGCTGAAAAATAAGCGATACAGGACTTTAACCTGTAATTTCCAGCCTCAGTACCTCATTGACTGACGTGCTGCGTTACACCATCGCTCGACAGTGTTAGATTACAACTCATATTTATAAGGCGTCATACTTCTGAAACATCAACACAACGGGAGTTGTGACAAAAATCACAGTATTGTATAATTATTAAAAAAATAGCTTAAATTTTTTAGGTACGAACCGGACAACGATTTGCCGTTAGTTCTGGATAGCGAACAGGATCGAGTGATTTTCATCAAAACCGCGGCTTTGTTTTTGGTAAAAATATCCAGCTTTTTGCTTGATTTTTTTTAGTATGCAAAAATATTCAATTGTTACTTTTATTCTAGTAAAATCGAATAAAATACAAGAAAAGTATTCAGTTATAGACACTTTGCACTGGAACTCGGTTTATACACGTAGTATGCAACATACATAAGTGTCAACATAATGGATAATTACCGTATCTCCTATCTATCTTTCGTAGTATGCAGATGAATTGATGGAAAGCGCGCGAAATTTCGATCGGTTGATCTGCATACTACGAAAGATAAGTAGGAGACACGGTAATTATCCATTATAGTGACGTTTATGTATATTATTGCATACTTCATGTATAAACCGAGTTTCAGTGCAAGGTGCCTATTGTTATGACATTTTATTTTACTGCGATATTTATTCAAAGTAACAAATGATTTTCTTATATTGTAATTTTTAGTAAGTAGTAGGGTAGCTGACTTAATTTCGGCCACCTTTTTATATTTGTTTGGATAAGTTTTTTCTGATTTTTCCAATCGACCCAAAATTTGGTCTAAAAATTAAACGATAGCTATTTTTGTTATTCCAATGCAGAATTTTAAAACTTCTTTTACACTTAAAGACTAGTGGAGGTTTAAAGTTTTTTTATAGTGGCCGAAATTAAGACGCGACCCATTAACTTCGGCCACCTAGAAAAAAGGGACTAAAACTATTGCCAAAACGAACAATAAAAATTTTTAAAGTTTGCAAATTTATCCTTAGATATTGTTCTTGGTACATATAACTTAATTTTTTCCCGTTTGCAAGCTTAGCAAGATTTTAAATAATTATGTCAAAACCTTAAAAAACAAGTTTTAATAACCTGTATTTTTTGTTGAATTGTTTTTGGCTTAAAAAAACGCCAAAAAAATTAAACGAGAAAAAAAATTCTTTATAAATATGGTAGTAAGATGATATTTGAAAACAGTAAAAAACGACAGGTTCTTTCAACTAAATTTTAAGGTGGCCGAAATTAACGGAATCTTAAAATGCACAGTTAGTTAAACGCATTGCAAAGTGATTTTGAAGAAAATATCAAAACATGAAAATTACCAGTTTTGAGCTTTAAATAGAAGATATTTTAAGGTTATATAGTGCTTCGTTCTAAATTTGATGCAGTTTAAACACAAAGGAAAAATTGTAAAAATCACAAAAAAATCATTTTTGCAGGAAAATTTTGATAATAGAGAATAACAAAAATAAAAAAACTTTTGCAAAAACACTATTCAACATTCATCCAGTTACTTTTGTGCTAGTTCTTTTCTGTTTTAAAAATAAGCCAATTTTCTAACACCCTAAATTGGTGGCCGAAATTAAGGCGTGGTGGAAATTAAGTCAGATACCCTATATCACATGATGGTATTTATATCGGTTTTTTAACACAACCAAAATATCAAAGTTAGTTTAAAGCTTTCTTATCCAGAATATGAACAGAGAAAAATAATATAGATTTAAAAAATATAACATAAAAGAACAATCGACCTTAAACTCTGGCGTAATCTTAAGCGCTGAATATTTTCCAGGTGCAAAAAGCTCGAATCAAAGTGAACCCGAAAAAACTCTACCAGGCCGACGGATACGCGGTACAGGAGCTTTTAAAGGTGACGTCCGTTCTCTACGGCGCCGTTCAAAATAACCAATTCGGTCAAACGGCTGAGGATGCGGATGATCACGTGAACATAACGGCGGTCACCAGCAATATTAACGCGAAGGTGAACTCTTTTATAAATTCTTAGTTTATTTTACTTAAACAGTAAGGGAGCACAAATGTTAAACTCTCTTTCTCCTATAATTTCTTAGTTTACAAGCGCGAAGGTAAACTCTTTTATACATTTTTAGTTTACTTAACTTAAACAGTAAGGAAGCACAAAGGTGAAACTTTTTTATAATTTCTTAGTCTACGAGGGCGAAAGTGAACTCATTTATAAGTTCTTGGTTTGGTTTACTTAAACAGTACATTCCTGAGCGTGAAAGTGAACTCTTATATAAATTCTTAGTTTACTTTACTTAAACAATAAATTTCCTAGCGTGAAGGTAAACCTTTCTATAAGCCCACTTACGTTGAAGCCACAGATTTTTACCCACTTACGTTAAAGCTTTGCTTTGGCGTAGGAACAATAAATTTGAGTAAAACTACGTTTAATTTAACTTGTCAAGCTAAGCTTTTTAAGGTTTTTAGGTCAAGCTAAGGTTTTTACCCAAACGTATTGATGCATTCTTCAAATATCACAAAATGTCTCTAATCAGAACAAGTAAGAATAAAGATCAAATCGCCAGGCTAGAAGCGGAGAATGCGGCTCTGCAGCAGAAGTTGGTAAATTTGGAGGAGAGACTCGCCCATATGGAAGAGGCCCCGGATTCTGGTGTTTATATGGAGCTGGTGTCTGCAGTGAGCGAAAAGGTCTTCTATCGGTTAATACCTATGATGGACAGTTCTTTCAAGGGCATGGAGGTCCGAAAAGAACATGAGACAATGCTGGTTGTTTCTGGCCTTCCGGAGAATGATAACAGGGAAAAGGAAAAGGAAAAGGTGGCTGAGTTTTTAAAAACTCCTGATATTGGTGATTCGGGTGAAGTCATCCACCCAATTGAAATTTTTCGTATTGGAAGAGCTAGCGACCGCCCCAGGCTGCTGAAAATTAAGTTAATCAACAAACATCCTCGTAATAAGTTAGTTCAGTCAGGCGGTCGCCTAAGGGATTCCACCAAATATGACAAAGCTGATGTAAAGACGTCTCTGACTGAGGAACAGCGAGTCTGTCAAAAAGAGTTGCTTGGCAAACTTCGGGAGCTAAGAGAGTGGAGCAAAAAGGTTTTACTTTGGTATTCTGCTGATGGTGATCCCTTTTTGTTCTGCATCACTCTCAAGGCTCCCCTAAAGGTTTCAAAATAGGATATTTTGCGACTTAATTACGATTATAGTAAACTAAAGCTTGTACCTAGTATAAAAATTTTGTGTATGAATGCAAGAAGCCTTGCTAACTCCTTAGACGAGCTTGATGTTCTAATTTCAGCAGATAATCTTATCTATGGTGCTGTTGTTATCTGCTTTATTTGTGAAACATGGCCACTGAAACAACTTCAAACGCAATGATTATCAAAAATAGAGAATTTAATGTTTATCAAAGGGATTGACAGCAGCGGCGAAGAGGTGATGTAGTTCTATTAATTAAAAATATTTTTAGAGTAGTTGAAGTTGAAATTGAGGAAAAGTATGATGCAATAGAACTAAAGATAAATTCTATCAGGGTGAAAATTGATGAGTGGTAAAGTAACCACTCGTTTTTTGAGAAAATATCACGTGCAGAGAAACACATGACGCAACTAAATAATAATTGGTTACATAACCGCTGAAAACTTTTTTTAAAAATTTTTCGCGCTTACGGGTTTATTGTTTATTTCTTCCTGGCGGAGAGCGGTTACGCCTTAATTTCACCCTGGAAGACTTTAGCTTTAGTAGCGGTTGACATTTTTCTACAGAAGTCATCTAAACTGAGATTCATTGGTATTTATAGAGAACCTAGTTGTAGCAAAAAAAGACAATCTAATATTTGAGCTGATTAAGAATTTAACAGGAAACTAGGAACCATTGTTTTAACTGGAGATTTCAATCTGCCAGGGTGGTGCCATCTGCAAGATTGGTCTTCAGATAAAATAACTTCAAACACGCAAAATGAAAATAATTGGTTTGAGTTTCTTATTGAGCTAGGTATGTATCAGCTTGTTTCACAACCAACTCGTGAGAATAATTATCTGGATCTTTTGTTCACAAACGATAGAGAAATTTTTAATAATGTCACTGTTGAGCCCAGTTTTTCACAATCAGACCATGACACTATTTTATCTGAAATTAATCTTAAAATATTTGACAGTCCTAAGAATAAGATTCAAAACTACATACCTGATTTTTTAAAAGCAGATTAATATATGCTAAATTTGTACTTATCTACAATCAACTGGAAAATTTTTCTGAGGCACAGTAAAAAATGTTTAGCAAAAATTCAAGGGTATTTTGTTGTTAGGAATCAGTCGACATTGGAAAAAAATTATTTACAAGCAAGAAAAAATTTGTACAATATCCAATACATATAAAAAACTACAAAATCAAAAGAAAAAACTTTGGAATAAGCGTAATATTGATGAAAAATCTAGATCAGAGTACAAAAAAATTTGCAAAGTTAAATTGGATGTTGATGAAAGCCGAATTAATGCAAGGAAATTTTCTTTTGCAAATAAGGGTGGTTACACCTTAGAAACAATCTACTCCCGTTTCAAGTAAATGTCGATTCTTTGTATGCATTCAAGAGAAATTTTTAAACCTTAAATCAGTGCTTTTTTTGAGCCTTTAAAGTCATTTTAGATAGCTATGTTAATATTCTGTTGGAAGTATATTTTATGTTGGTGGCGATTAAGTCGCAAATTTGATGATGAAAAAAAACAAAAGAAAATAGTAAAATATTAGTTCTGTTATCTGATCATTAAAAAAAATAAAAATAAAATTCTTATAGGCAAATAAAATCTAGCTGACCGCGATATTTGCAGTATTGGATCCACTATTTAACAACAAAAACATTTAAAATTTTTCACTAAAGCGGTTTAATAATAAAGATCAAAACCTGTATTTTAATAATTATTCATCAAATTACTTAATTTGGAACCTAAATGCCAATTTTCAAGGGGCTAACGTTGGTTAATTTATGCATATTTTGTGAAAAGGCGGAATTTAAAAAAATTATGCGTTCTTATTTGTTAATTTAAAAAAACGTCATTACCGCACAATTTTAATTCGTCCCCTCATGTCTGCATTCTAATTTTCAGCGTCAGCCAGATATATTTCAACCATAGTTTACTTAAACTGTAAATTTCGAAGCGCGAAGGAGAACATGTTTATAATTTCACAGTTCACTTATGGAGTACAATTTGGGGCTCTGGGTTTCCACTTTATTTCGGTGTGAAATTTCGTTAATAATTAACGAGTTTCATTACTTCCGTCAACACGAAAAAAACCTGGTATTCTTCAAGAATACAACATTAAATTAAAATAAAGAAATTGTCATGATAAAGGACCGCTTAATTTTTGGGTTTTGCTTGAGTTCTTTATGGAAACTAAAGTTTCATGAGTTTTAACAGGAGGTTTTTTATCACTATATCATAAGTTTTATCACGAAAACTTCATAAGTTTATTAGTTTTAACGTGGTAAAGAAATCAAAGTTTTAGTTGTTTAATGGTGTGTTTTAGTTATTGTTATTAGTTTTGTTTTAGTTTTGTTTTAGTTATTGTTAGTGTTTTAGTTATTTTAGTTATTTAATGGAAGATTACTTAAAATCTTGACCCGTTCCATTTACGATTCTGTTATTAAGGGCCAACGCAATAGAAGTTATTACTTTTAAGAAACTATTAAACGTCACAGGAATACTTATATAAAAAAAACTTAATGATGTTTTTTAATATCACGTATAATTTATTTTAGCTTTCTGAACTTAGAAGCTCTAGAATTTTAGCATCCGAAATTCCAGAAAGGGGTGCAAATCTTTACGACTTGTTGTCAAAGGAAGTCGAACTGAGAGTAAGCATCAACTAAAAATATTTTGTTTATTATTTGGTTTTATTCAAATACAACTAATCCCGCAATTAATATAATTCAACTATACAGTTTTTTGCAGAAATATGTTTAAATGCTAGAAGCAAAACATATAAATTTTAATTACACCTTAACCATTTTTGCGACCGATTTGTTGCACTTGGAGCCAAGAAGCTTGTAGTTGGAGCGGCGTTAAGCCCAAAATACGTAATTTAGGAAATTTGAAAAATCGAGGAATGTGAAACCGAAGTTGCTAAAACTCATGTATTTAAGCCTAACCCAAGCGGAAATCAATTTTTTGGGCTCGAATTGCAGTTCCTTGTTCTCTACTTGCGGCTCCAAAGACTCTGCACCTTCTAAACCCATGCTGTTTTCACATTGTTGAATGTATGGAGAATCACGACAGTTAATTCAATGTACACAAAGGTCTTGAAAAGATTTAAAAATAATTTGTATATGACTTTGGTTAACGAAAAAAAACAAGATCGTAATACATGAAAATAACAATTAAAATTAAACCTTTATTCTAAAATAAACAGCTGGTTGTAAATACTTATTTCTTTTTCATTTTTTTCGGTCTTATACAAATTATTTTCATTTCTTCTCGAGACCTTTGTGTACATTGAATTAACTGTCGTGATTCTCCATACTCTCGCTTTTGACGTTAGCGCTCTTCAAGCGGGCTGTAGCGATTAATTTAATACTATTTTGACAAATCAAAATCCCATATAGCTCGAAAGGAACTACTTTTTTAATACCTGGCTGATCTCAGTTAAATTTGGAAATATTGTAGCTTTGGTGCTAAAGCTTTGGTGAATTTGACGTAGATTAGTTTGGCATTAAAAAAATAGTCCGCAGAATGTTCAACCGAAATTTTCTTTTTTATGAAACTTATCTCAGTAAATTAGTCGACAAGGTACAAAGTTTGTGGTGCAGCATGGAGTTTAAAGCCGTCGGAAAATTTCGGAACATGGAGTCGGTGAAATGGGAACTTGTAACTGATAGTAAAAAATTATTTGGATTAATTTTTAGAATTTTTCTTCAGTTTAGGGATAAGTTTTAGCGATTTAATACTTTCGGCTCAAAGTTTTCCTGTTGCAGTGCTAAGTCCTTAAATTTTGGCTCCAAGTTCCGGCTTTAAGTGCCCTCAGCTTTAAAAACACAAAATTACGCGAAATGAGCGGATGCGAACGTCCAGACAACTGTAAACGTAGTTTCCAGTATCCTGACCTGCACGTGGTGGGAATGCAAAACGAAGCGAAACAACATCTTTCAATGCTTCGCTTTCAAAAACGCACAAAACCAGTTACCAACTGGTACCTTTTTGCCAAACTCCAATACGAAACCCGCTCTGGCTGAAACTTTAAATAATGCGCGCGGGGGACGTTGAAACCAACCATGGTCCCAGGGTCACAATAATATACGGCACATGTAACATATGCAATAAAAACATCACTAACAAACAATTACTAATACAATGCAAAAACAAACACAAACCACACTGGGTACATGCAAAATGCGGGCAAACCACATTCAAACAATACAACAACAACAACAATAATCACAAAAACAAAACAACAAACAAACACCAAAACACAACAACACAACACCAACAACAACCAACAAACAAACACAACCAACACCACAGCACAACAAGCACAAAACAACACCAACACCCAACACTCAAAATCAACACTAAAAATACTAAAAATAAACATCAATGGCATTAACACAAGCACACAGAGCTACAAATGCTCGCCAACAAAACACAAGCAGACATCATCACAGTGCAAGAAACAAAACTGAAAGCATCGCAAACAAATACACCAAAACTACAAGACTACACCGCGTGCAGACAAGACAGACAAGGCAAAGCTGGTGTAGGACTACTCACATACATACACAAAGACACTATTTTCTCCCAACTCAATTCTACTCAAACTCCACAACAAACACCCAACACCGCAGAGATACTCATAACACGCATACACAAAACGCAAAAGCAACACATAAAACATCGCAAACATATACATCCCTCCATGGGAACTCAATCAGCAGCAACAGAAAACAACCAAATAGCAGACACAACACACATCATACAACAACTCTCCCAGCAAGACAAAACAATCATCACAGGCGACATAAACGCTCACTCCCCTCTATGGTTTTCTCCCATAGAAGATCGCAGAGGGGAAGCAGTAACGGACATAATCATAAACTAAAAACACACAATACTTAACACAAATACACCAACACACAAACCAACAGCAACTAATCAATAACAAACATCTCCAGATATCACAACAATCTCAGCAAACATCAACAACACCCACTAATGGCAAACACTACGTGCACTAAATTCAGACCACCTAACAATACTCACAACACTAAACATGCACCCTCACAAACAACAACACACCAAAGCAACATTCACAAAATACAAAATAGCAAACTGGCAAGCCTTCACCGCACACATAGAAGACAACATACAAACACTCCCACCCACCATAAACATACATAAAGCAAACAAAGCATTTACAAAACTCATTATTCAAGCAGACAAAGCAGATATTCCCAAAGGTCATTTTAAGCACACAAACAGGCCACTACCACAACATATCATACATCTCACACAACACCGCAACGTACTGAGACAAGCAGACTCCAAACATCCAGACATACAACAGCTAAACAAACAAATACAAGAACAAATAGCAGAACATAAAGCAAACATCTGGCAGCAACACATCACAAAACACTTTACCCACAAACACAATTCTTACAAACTATACAACACAAAGCACAACTCAACAACAAAAAACAACGTACAGACAAAAACAGGGCAATCACATTCAACACAAAAACAATCACTTGCCCATACAGCATAGCAAAACATTTCAACAAACAATTTACACAATCCACCACTCACAAAACAAACAAAACATACCGCAAAATTACACGCGCAATCAAACAACTAAAATCCACACCCATCACACTAACACTACAGCAAACTGTCACAGCAATACAACAAAGCAAAAAAACAACTCAATTGGGCCTGACAAAACAAACATACACCACCTCAAACATCTAGGCAACAAAGCACTACAATACCTCACACAACTCTACACTAACATAATAAACACAAGCACAATACCACACAGTTGAAAACTCTCCAACTGCTTTCCAATTCCAAAACCAAGCAAAAACATCAACAACAGCCAATCTTTCAGGCCCATCTCACTCATATCCACACTCGCAAAAACTTGCAAAAAAATCATACTCCCATACATCACAAGCAACATACCAAACACAACATACCAACACGATTTCAAAAAACAACACTCCACATACACATCATTACAAACACTTTACACTCACATAGCAGCAGGTTTCAATAAATCAAAACCACCACACCGCACAGTTGTCGTAGCACTGGACATGTCCAAAGCTTTCGAAACTGTCAATCACCACACACTCATACACAATTTTGCGTAAACACAAGAAATTCATAAACAATTACATCAAAGGCCGCAAAGCATACACCACATACAACAATCACAAATCAAAACAAAAACTCATAGAAACAGGAGTCCCACAAGGCTCCTGTCTATCACCAACATTATTCAACATCTACACTGCAGATATTCCAGCACCACCACCAAACGTACACATCATAACATATGCAGACGACATCACAATATCACACCCAAACCACCACATAGCACAACAACAAATACAACCATACTTACACGCAATACAAACATGGACATACAACAACCAACTCACACTAAATGCAAGCAAAACAACATTCACACTATTCACACCAGACCCTGCAGAGTACAACACACAACTATCACTACAAATAAACAACACAACACTCATCACAACTAAAAACCCAAAAATCTTGAGGGTCTAGTCCAGCGTCTGACCCCAAGCTTACATTTAACACACACATCGCAAATACACACAGCAAAGCACGCAAAACACTCAAAATCATAAATGCACTCACAGCAATTTCGTGGGGTAAACCAAAAGAAACACACACACACATACAAGGCAATCACTCGACCAATAACCGAGTATACCAGCACAGTCTAGGGCCCCACAACATCAAACACACAAATTAACAAATTGCAAACAATACAAAACAGTGCTCTCAGGGTCGCAACAGGGCACACCACAGACACAAACGCACACATCATACATACAGAGGATAAAATCCTCCCAATAGCAACACACATGCAACTTTACGCAAAACAAGCAAAATTGGCAGCCATGTACACCACAGAGGCTCAGAGCATCCCAAATAAAAAAAAAAAAAAAAAAAAAAAAAAAAAAAAAAAAAAAAAAAAAAAAAAAAAAAAAAAAATTACCAACACGATTTCAAAAAACAACACTCCACATACACATCATTACAAACACTTTACACTCACATAGCAGCAGGTTTCAATAAATCAAAACCACCACACCGCACAGTTGTCGTAGCACTGGACATGTCCGGAACATTCAGAAACTGTCAATCACCACACACTCATACACAATTTTGCGTAAACACAAAAGAGGGGGGGGGGGGGGGAATTCATAAACAATTACATCAAAGGCCGCAAAGCATACACCACATACAACAATCACAAATCAAAACAAAAACTCATAGAAACAGGAGTCCCACAAGGCTCCTGTCTATTAGCCAACATTATTCAACATCTACACTGCAGATATTCCAGCACCACCACCAAACGTACACATCATAACATATGCAGACGACGTGCGTTACATATTTTACAAATTTAGTACATTTTTTTATGGAAATTAGTGAGATTTTGATTTGTAAAACTGTTTAACACCTTTCAATAGTATTTTTGGTGTCAGCAAAGAATATTTTCGGCAAAATATTTTTCAAAATATTTTTTTTCTTTATGCACTAAATTTATCAGCATTTCAATAGCCTTTAAGCTTTTTTTAGACTTTTATCATGAGTTTCGCTTAGGTTTCGCTTAGGCTTAGGATCTTTTATATTTTTTATAATAAATATTTTAAAAAACGTGAATCTTAACCCTTAGCCATACCTTAAATTCATATAAAAAATCTTTATTTATGGTTGAATTATATCTGGCTGACGCTGAAAATTAGAATGCATACGTGAGAATTGTGCGGTAATGACTTTTTTTAAAAACAAATAAGAACGCAGAATTTTTTTAATCCCTTACAAAATTTGCATTTAGGTTTCAAATTAAGTAATTTGATAAATAATTATTAAAATACAGTTTTTAATCTTTGTTATTAATTTGATTTAGTGAAAAATTTTGAATGTATTTTTTGTTAAATAGTGGATTAAATACTGCAAATATCGCGGTCAGCTAGATTTTTTTTGCCTATAAACAAATCAAAAATCGAAGCCATGTTTTTGCACTAAAATAATAATATGAAGTTTATTAATTTCTCGAGCATAATTATTTTAGATTTCCATTTTAAATTTACTAATTTAATGATTTTTAAGCTTAATTTAATGTTTTTGATAGTGTAATTCAGTTTAAAATTATTAATTTCTCTAAACATGTCTCTAAACAGTAGATCACTTTTAAATTACTTGAATGAGTTTGAGCTCTTAATATCTGGAGCAGATGTTAACTACGGGTCCCCTGATGTGATATGTGTTCAGGAGTCCTGGTTGAGTGAGCAAATACCAGATCAATTAATAATTCAAAATTCTGATTACAACCTACTTCGTAAGGATAGGACTATTAGCAAAGGGGGCGGGGTATTAACACTTATAAATAAAAACATAAAGCATAGTGAAGTTGTAATTGACAAGAAGTATCATAATTTAGAGATAATAGTGACTGATCTTATTATTACAAGTAACAAAATCCGTTTAATTAATGTATACAGACCTCCTAACATTAAAACTGAAGATGACATGTTATTATTAGATTTTATTAAGTTTTACACAAATAATCATTCACATACAACTATACTAATAGGTGACATGAACTTACCAGGAATAAAGTGGGATTCTGATAAAATTCTTAGCAACTCTCAAAATAAATTTAAATATTAGGTACCACAGGGTTCTGTTTTAGGACCATTCCTTTTTTTAATATATATTAACGATATTGTCAATTGTGTACAAAACTCTGAGATTAGGCTTTTTGCAGATGATGCAAAAGTCTATTCTAGTTATTCAGAGATATCTGACAATAGAATTAAATTACAAGATGATCTGAATAGAATTGCTAAATGGGCTTTCGACTGGCAACTATGTCTGTCTGAAAATAAATGTGAAGTTCTACATATAAATAATAAAAAATATGAAAACCAAACAGATTATTACTTAAATAATAAGAAATTGCCTAAAACTAAATTAGTAAAGGATCTAGGGGTATACATAAATAACAACCTTAAATTTTCAATACATTGTCAGAAAATAGCTGGTAAAGCTTTAAAAACAACTAATTTAATTTTTAGATGTTTTAAATAAAAATCAATTAAAAATTATCTCACTGCCTATAAAAGTTTTGTTGCCCAGTTTTAATATGCCAGTCCTGTTTGGAATCCTTACATGAATAAAGATAAATATATTTTAGAAAAATTCCAAAGAAAATTAACTAAAAGATTATTTAAAAGATGTAATATGTTTGATAATGGATATAACAATAGATTAAGCATACTCCAATTGAAGACTTTAGAAGAACGTAGAGATAAAATAGATTTAATTGAAACATTCAAAATAATAAATGGTTTGGTAAATTTAAATCCAGACAAATATTTTATGATAAATGAAAATCCAACTAGGGGGCATTCAAAAAAGATCAAAATTAAACATTGTAAGCTAAATTGGAAAAAATACAGTTTCTTTAATAGAGTCACAAATAAATGGAATTTGCTAAGTAAAGCACAAGTATGTGCCAAAACATTGTATCAATTTAAAAAATCCTTATAGCAGTGGTAAACTTGTAATAGATTACTAAATGACTAAAAGAAGAGCTTTATAATTTAAAGCCTTTAGTCATTCTTTTCTAGCGAGCCAGGTCTGCCTTTGTAATACTTTTTATGTATATTATGTAATTTTTTCTCTCGGTGTTTGTTATTGTAACTCAACTGGGTTGCATTAACACTGTATTTTGTAACACTAATTAAAAACATTTGTGTTTATTTTTTTTTATCATGTTGAATGTACTTGAGAAAATAAATCTTTATCTTTATCTTTAACATCTTAGAGTTAACGTTTTCCACCCAAC
>JASAMX010017892.1:0-15116 GCA_030248175.1 Microlaimidae sp. YZB2_3 | reverse complement strand
ATAATATTCTATTTTGCTTTAACTTATCTTGCTAGAAAATAAAAATAAAATCTTAAATCTTTACGTTTTTTGAATTTTGGGAGAGAAAATTTTTTTTTCTTAAATATTAATGCAGAAACTTTTTTGATGCATTCCAAAAGCATATTAATAGTCAAAAAACCAAATTTTCCCCGCTACACAGGTAGTTTAAATTGACAATTATCTTAGTTTTTTGATTTCAAATCGATTTTGCCGCTCAATAGTTAAGGCATACATGTTAAATAAAACTAATATAAACACTACACTATTAACCTTTTATTAACGTTTTAAACACATTTTTTAAATGTATAGGGATAAAAAAAACCTTAAATTTTGAGCACCGTCTCCGCCACCAATTAAAACCAAGCACCACCTAAATGAAAAAAATGCTTCCTAAGAAGTTGCATAATTCTTTCTTCTTTCCAATGAGCCCATGTTTATTTTTAATCAATCAGTAACGAATGAGGAATATCGTTTTTAATGATTGAGCGCCGGGGCGTGCCCAGGGGGGGCGGAGGGGGCGGCCGCCCCCCCCCCCCCCCCCCCCCCCCGAAATTCGGCGAAGCCGGATTTTTTTGTAAGGGGGGACCCTTACGTTTTTTGAATTTTGGGAGAGAAAATTTTTTTTCTTAAATATTAATACAGAAACTTTCCTGATGCCTTCCAAAAGCATATTAATAGTCAAAAAACCAAATTTTCCCCGCTTTGGGGGTAGTTTAAATTGACAATTTATCTCAGTTTTTCCATTTCCATCAATTTTGCCGCTCAATATTTAAGGCATACATGTTAAATAAAACTACTATAAACATTATTAACCTTTTATTAACGTTTTAAACACATGTTTTAAATGGATAGGAATAAAAAAAACTTAAATTTTGTTTTAATTATCATCTGGAATTAAAATTTCTAGTGTATTTTAGCGCCTTAAATTAAAAATTTTCTCCCCCCAGGGGGCATTCTGCCCCCCGGACCCCCCTGACAAGGGGCTCTGCCCCTTGACCCTGCTGGCGAGCTCTCGCCCCCCAGACCCCTCATTTCTGGGGGGCTGCCGCCCCCCACACCCCCCTTCAGTTCAGGGTTAGTATTTGCCCCCCATCCCATACCGTCCCCCCCCCGAAATGAAATCCTGGGCACGCCACTGATTGAGCGTTGGAATAATAATAATAAGAAGAAGAAGGTTCTGAATTTCAAAATTTACCCACAATCTCTAATAATGGTTGCCGCGAGGCCACGGGGCTAAATCGCCCCGTGGCGCTACCGCGCCACCCATATGGGCTTTTTAAAATTAATTTTTAAATTTTAAATAATTTTACAACCAGGACATTAAAAAACCCATGAAGGTTTGAAATACTTTCAAAGCACAAATTTCACCTTTATTTTTGCTAATTCAAAATCATTTTTCACAAACATACTATTTTAATGATGATTCCTAACTATTGTTATGTTTAATAAAAAACCAAAATTTATTTACTGCAAACTAATATGTTGAAGCACTTGAACCCAGTAAAACATATCATGTGGCCATTTTTTTAGCATAGGTTTTAACTTTTTTCTTTTAATACCCTATCTCGTACAGTAAAGACGCTTATTCAGAACTAGTCTATAGAGTACTCTGAAAAACATTTTATGGTTTTGAATTAAATTTTATGTATTACCACTTACTAAAATTCAGTATCATTGCAATAATTTTTATATTTTAGAGTTAATTGTGTAAATCCTACCGTCGTTTTAACAGAAATGGGAAAAGCAAACTGGGGAGACCCTAAAAAAAGTAAACCAATGATTGACAGAATTCCACTTCATAAGTTTGCTGGTAATTTTTCATTAAATTAAAACTTAAAATTTATCTAGAGATAAATTTCCGCAGTCGGCATACATAAAAATTATTTTCGCGCTGTAAAATAGAACATTTCCGGTCATAAAATTATTTTTTCGTTATGAGGTAAAATTTTTATTTGCGTTTTTTTTTTTTTTTTTTGAATATTTTCTTTTGGGGATCACGCAGATAAACATCTGAACAAAAACCCAAAACTCGTGTTCATGAGCCCCACAAAATTTGTATTCTAATTACGTATTAAAATTGAAAATTGATAGTAGGTATTTCTAGTTAACTATGTTTGCCCTTTACTATAAAAAGCTTTTAATTGAAAACGGTTTACTTTTTCTTTTTCATTATTTTTGTTTAAAAAATCACATTGTTGTGTTTAGAAGTGAAAGACGTGGTAGATGCTGTATTGTTTCTTCTCAGCGATCGGTCTTCCATGACCACCGGTGCCTGTTTTCCAGTGGAAGGCGGTACTCTTAGTTGTTAAAAATTAAATCATGGTTTAAATTGAAACATAATAATATCAATCGAACTGAAGTATATAAAACTTTCATACAAGTGATAAAGAAATGGCCAGCTTATTAAGTTTTATTTAACTATAGTTTATGTCCTACATGGGCAAGTCGGTCCGGAATGGGGGGGAGGGTTTTAAACCCCAAATTAGGGGGTGGGGGGTTAAAATCCGAGAAACGCAAAATACCCATATCGTTTTTTTTCTGGAGTGCATTTTACCCATATCGTTTTTCGATTTTGAAGGAAAAATAGGTAAAAAAACGCTTATTTTAGGTCAAAAAGCCCTTTTTATTGCATTTTTGAGCTTTTTATTGCTTAAAACATTTATTTTGACCTCAAAACTTAAGTTTGGAGGCAGTTAGAACTTAGAAGTCATTTTAAAGACTTTTTTTCTTCATTTTTCCAAAATTGGGGGGGTTAACTTTTTCTCTCCCCCCCACTTCTGAGTGGGGGGGTTAAACCCCCCTTCTCAGAATTTGGGGGGTTAACCCCCCGTGCCCATGTATGGTTTATGTGCGTAATTCTGAAAACCAGGAATTGATTTCAAATATTTTTTTGAGAAAAATCACTGTGCTATATAATAGCTTGGTAAAAGAATGCTCATGTCATGTTATGCAAACAAACGCTTTAAAAATGCTACCGTTCATTTTATGATCTCAATGTGATATATAATTACATTAATTTTATATCCTAATTTCCTTAGATTTTTTTTATTTAACGAACCCGTACTTCACGAAATTTTTTGTACCCTACGTTGATTTACTACGTTATACGTTGTATATTTTTACTACGTTAACTTGCTTAAATGTATTAGTTTATGTTTAAAAAATTTTGGTGTTTCAATGAAACATCACAATCATTCTCTAGAATCTTCGTTAACAGTGATGCTATATCGAGATTACATAAAGTTAAGATTTGTGTTTTGAAAATAATGTATATTACATGAATTTTATTGTTGCCTTAATTGTTAAAATGTTAAACATTTAGAGACTAATCAAGAAAAAAATCAATTCTAAACATCTTAAGCAAAAGGATTGTACTATTACCGGAGCTCCGGATTACGATATTTGGCCGGAGGAACATAACTAGTTTGTACACAGTTTATACATTAGCTCATTTATATTTTATACACAGTTAAAAAGATAAGTGTTCGGATAAAAATCTGGCAATTTTCATTTCAACTCCTAATTTTTAGATTAGTAATATATATACATCGTATAACCCCCCAACCCCCCCCCCCCCGTGCCCACCTATGTATACATTCTGCTTCTTTTATTGTGATTTAATGTATTTTACAAAAATTGTGGAAATTTAATTGTGATTTGATACGATTTTGTATTTTTTGCTCATAATTAATCAAATATTTAAATATTTTGATAATTAGTTTTATTTTCGTTTTGTTGTTAAGTTTTCATAATTTATAAGTATATAAATGTTTATTCAATTCTGTCTTTAAGATAACAACATTAAAGAAATTTCGTTCTTTTAGGGCAAGACTTGACTTAAGTAAGGTCGTCGTCTAGATGTAATAAATTCGAACAAACTGAGCCGCTACACATAAAAAATTAAAAAAGCATCTGTTTTATTAAAAACATCTGTATCAATAGTGTCATTATCACATTTAATATCCAAGTCAGGACAATCGCATTAATATAGACTGCTTGATGTTTTAGTACGCGGTAATGACTCTGGATAAATTTTTGCACAGAGATCTAAAAATTGCGCATAATTTGAGCAAAAGTACATCAATATATCTACAGGCGTTACTCTATTTTTAACGCGCTTCGTAGTTATTTTTGAGAAATTCAAACTCTTTATAAGATAATACCAGGTCGGGTATTTGGGCACTGGAATTATTTCCCATTGGTATTTCTAAATTTTGCTTAAAAACCACACAAGAGAATTTAACGTAAGCATTGTCTGTTACAAATCTAAACAAACTTTTAATTTGTTTTTTCTTAAAGAAATCGGTGTTTCCAATTTTTTCGTCCGTGTAGTATATTTTTGTATAACTTACAGCTAAAAATCTTTTGTTAGCGTTTTGAAAAGTACATCGACCAGCGGATATAAGTTTTAATAAACTTTATCGTGCGGAAGATTAGTATAAAGAGTGCTAAAATCCGCGCTTATTAGGCATTTATTAACATCGCTCTGATTTATTTGTTCTAAAACTTGCAGGCTGGTTTTAATCGACCAGTGCGTGCGTAAAATACCCTATCTGCATTTTTTAAACTATTTCCACCGTTTAAAATAAGTTTTGAAAAAAATTTAATTTACAATAAAAATTTGATCAAATAATCTATAGCATCACTCTTAAATTATTTAAAAAATCAGTACTGAAAGAGGGCGGAGCTCCGGGGGTTGCTCCGGAGCTCCTAAAAACGGAGCTGCGAGATACATCACTAATATTTACTAAAGATAAATTCCATCAGGGTGAAATTTGTGGACTTGGTCAAGTTCGTTCCCAGAAAAAAAATCACGTGCACGCAATTTTAAAATTTTTCATGTTTCGGACTAATTCCTCACTCCCTTTTTTATGAAGTGACCCTAAAATTATTAGTTTTTCCTGAAAACTAAAACTTTTCTAAGGGGCAAGTGACCCCAAGGGCCTTTGGTTGTGGAAGGTGCCAAACAAAAGCCCAATGTTTCAATTTTCCAAAACCACTTAAAAATTATTGATTACATTTTATGTGTTTAGATAATTGTCAAAAATTTCGTGCTTTAAAAAGGAGCACTGTCACAAATAAATTTGTTTTAATACTGGACGGATCCGGAAGAAATTTGGAGATGTGTAGCTTAGGTTCTAAGAAAGCTAAATACCAAATTTGAAGCAAATCGATTCAATATTAAAAAAACCTATTAGCGAACGGCGATATAGCGCAAAATGCACAACACTCAAAAACCACGCACTTTAACACAGTAACGGACGGAAAATCTGGTAAAACCACGAGGTGTACTTTATGTTATACCAATTACAGTAACATATTGCAGGAATAGTGTTTGACCAAAATGAAATTCGTGTGGTAAAGTTTGTATTGAGTTGACCATAAGTGATAATGAGTGATAAGTAATAATGATATGTGATAATGAAAGTGCTTATGATAAGTGATAATCATAAGTTATAATGAGTGATAATTGATAATGAGAATGATAAGCGATAATGATAGTGATAATCATAAGTGATAAAAAGTGATTAGTAATAACGATTAGTGATAATGATGGATGATAATGAGATAAGTGATAATCATAAGTTATAATGAGTGATAAGTGATGATGATAGTGATCATCATTAGGTGATAATGAGTGATAAGTGATAACGATAAGTGATAATGATTGATGATAATGAGATAAGTGATAATCATAAGTGATAATGAGTGATAAGTGATAACTATAAGTGAAATAATAGATGGCAACGAGATAAGTGATAAATGATAGTAATAAGTGATAATGATGGTGAAAATAATAGTGATTTAGTGATAAGTGATAATGATAGTGATAAATTGATAATGATAATCAATATCACTTATAATTTATCACTATCACTTATAACTTATCTCATTATGATTTATTATTAACACTTATCACTTGTCTCATTATCACCCATAACTATCACTATTATTATTACTGATCATTTATCGTTATCACTTATCACTAGGGATGCATTGAGCTACTCACAAATGCTCAATACCAATTGGTACTCACATATATTTAATTGTGAGTACTAAGCTCAAGCTCACAATAAATCTCAGGCTCAAGCTCACAATTAGCCCAGGCTAATTAGCTTAATTGTGAGCTTGACAATAAAAATTAAAAAAAATATATCCTGGGTGGCGCGGGAGCGCCACGGGGCGATTTAGCCCCGTGGCGCCGTGCCAACCATAATTAGAGAATGTGGTTAAATTCCTTGGAATTCAGAACCTTCTTCTTCTTCTTCTTTTTTTTTTTTTTTTTTTTTTTTTTTTTTTTTTTTTTTTTTTTTTTTTTTTTTTTTTTTTTATTATTATTATTATTATTATTATTATTATTCCAACGCTCCATCCTTAAAAGCGATATTCCTCATTGGTTAATGATTGATCAAAAATAAACATGGGCTCATTAGAAAGAAGAAGGAATTACGCAACTTTCTTAGGAAGCACTTTTTTTATTTAGGTCCTTGTTATCGATTTATTGATCAAAATAAAAAAATTGAAAAATAGACAAATAAAAAATCCCAACCGCACAATAACAGCCTTTTGGCAACAATAAGGATTGTACAGAGCAGACAACCAACATCCCCTCATACAAACTCACAAAAAAACAGACGGGTTTTAATTGGTGGCAGAAACGGAACCAGTTTCCAGCGCCATCTGCTTCAAACGTGCGGAAAACGGCAAAAACAACAGAGTACTTTTTTTAATTCTTGCATTACTGATGACAAAATTAATTCAAAGTTTTATTTATTAAAAAATAATAATAAGCGTCGGTTGCGCGGGAGCGCCACGCGCCGGTAATTATCGGTGGTGCGGGGTGCCACACTGCAATTTAACCCACGGCACCGCGCCAACTATACTTAGAGAACGTAAGTAAATTTTGTAATTCATGTTCATCATCTTCTTCTTATTATTATTATTTTTACTTTAAAAACTATAATTGCAATCATTGGCGCACGGCATCGCGCTAACTATATTTAGAGAACGTAGATAAACTTTGCCTTGAACGCAACTGCACCGCACTAACTTTAATTAAAACGTGGGTAAATTTTGTAATTTAAATTTATCTTCTTCTTCTTATTATTTTTTATTTAAAAAAATATATCTCGGCACTCGAATGATTATAAACATATGTCATTGCGCACTTAAAACTATAGTTTATTAGGCTATTTTTTAATTTAATTTAATTCAAAAAAAGTGGTAGACTAGCCTTGAAAAATGCTCTAAGAATAGAGCAGGAAAAAGGGGCGATTTTTTCCCTGGCGTATGTTTAGACAGAAAAGATGTGGACTAGTCTGAGATGGACATTATGTGGACTATAGAAAATTTGCATTTGGTTTGGGCAGCTGCTCACTAAATAAAAATTTCTACCATATGATAATGATTTGTTTATACATTGATCTAATTACACAGCACTGTTGCATTTTTTTAGTTTGATGAAATGTCAATTGAAAAAATCATACTCACAGCAATCTTTGACAATCGCGAAATCGCCACTTTTTCAAATTTATAGTTGTTTCTTACACATACAAATATAACCTTCAAATTGAAAAAGTGGCGATTTCGCGCTTGTCAAAGATTGCTGTGAGTATGATTTTTTCAATTGAAATTTCATCAAACTAAAAAAATGCAACAGTGCTGTGTGATTAGATCAATGTATAAACAAATCATTATCATATGGTAGAAATTTTTATTTAGTGAGCAGCTGCCCAAACCAAATGCAAATTTTCTATAGTCCACATAATGTCCATCTCAGACTAGTCCACATCTTTTCTGTCTAAACATACGCCCGGGGAAAAATCGCCCCTTTTTCCTGCTCTATTCTTAGAGCATTTTTCAAGGCTAGTCTACCACTTTTTTTGAATTAAATTAAATTAAAAAATAGCCTAATAAACTATAGTTTTAAGTGCGCAATGACATATGTTTATAATCATTCCGGTGCCGAGATATATTTTTTTAAATAAAAAATAATAAGAAGAAGAAGATAAATTTAAATTACAAAATTTACCCACGTTTTTTTAATTATAGTTAGTGCAGTGCAGTTGCGCTCCAGGCAAAGTTTATCTACGTTCTCTAATTATAGTTAGCGCGATGCCGTGCGGCACTGATTGCAATTATAGTTTTTAAAGTAAAAATAATAATAATAAGAAGATGATGAACATGAATTACAAAAAATTTTCAAGGCTAGTATTACTTTACCAAAAGATGTTTAAATCCTGAATAAGAAGCCTTATTAGAATATGCGATCATAACAACATTATTTCAGTCCATTTAAATAACATTTTTATTTTAAAGTCATATTCTTCTGTTAGTTCACACCACTTATAATGAAGAGCTTGTTTTAATTTAATAATGAAACAATTCAATTTATTAATTCACGTAAATAAATAAATCTATTTAAATTCACGCGAATTAATGAAAAATAGGTCATTATGATGACATAACTCAAAGAAATGTGTCATTTTAAAGACTATTCAAAAGGCATTTTATTCAATGGCTTATGGACGCCACTTTTTATACAGGATTTAAAGATTTTTTGATACTTAAATTCAGCATTTTTTCTTATGCCAAAAATTTGCCGACCGTTTTAAGGTAAAAATCCTAGGCTTTTTTCACTAAAACACTAATATCTTGACTTTATAAAAATTTTCAATCAAGGTTTCGAAATGAACATAAACATACGTTGGCTTTTTATATATTTTTGCGCTAAAATTTGCTTAGTAAAAAATGCCCTATAAAAAGCCTTATTTTTGGCTTTGTTAAATATTTTGACGAAAAATTGTTACAAGATTTCGGAGCACAAGGTGATATTTTTACAATTAATCAAAAGGATCTATTCCATAAAAGAATTACATCAATGTGTGAAAATATTTGCTTTTTAGTTTTTACACACTTTCTACAAAAATAGGTGGCTTCGTTCGCGAGATATAATTACTTAAGGGAACATACTGTCACAGACCAAATACCTATAACGCAGGATCATAAAACTTTTTTGTTACTAAACCGATTAAATTGAAATTTTTAAATGTTGTCGAAATGGTCGAGGTAGATAAAAGGTTTTGTATCAAAAGAGTTAGTTTATTCAAAGCGTTATAGGAATTTGATTTGTGACAATGCCCCTTTAATGTTTATTCTATATTCAATATCATTTTTGTGCAAAAAGCTAAAAAAAAGGTTTTTTATAATATACTTAATTTCACCCTGGGAAGTTTAAATAATAAAAATCCATAATTACAACAATTTTGTTTCATGTGACATGTTGAGATGCTATTAAAAATACGTAAAAATGCTAATTATATCAAAAATACATAATATACCGAAAAATGTGCAACTCCTATATAAAAAAAGTACAGAAAAGGTGGCCTTTATAATGAGCCTCTCCATTTAAATGACACTCTCCACTATAATGGCATAGTAGCCATTTTAATTTGGCGAGTTAAAATGGAGAGGAAGCTATTATAATAGCCATTTATTGACTTAATTTCACTTCATATTACTTCACAAGTCTAATTTACTGTGGTCGGGCCGCCGGTTTCTGCGTGTTGGACAGTATTAAACCGAGAGGGGAAACTCGTGCGCCCGGACAGTATTGGGGTTGGTGGCGGTATATGAACTGAAATTAAGTAAATAAATGGCTATTATAATAGCTTCTTCTCATTTTACTCGCCAATAAATGGCTACTTGCCATTATAGAAAAATTAGTTTAAATGGAAAGCTCATTATAAAGGCCACTTTTTTCTATTTATGCTAAGTTTTTCGGTATATTATATATTTTGTATTTATTATAAATATTTCATTAGATTAAGATACAAGCATTTATTCTAAATTTTCTATTCTATTTCTATTCAAATTTTTTTCTTACATAAAAATGGCTATTTTTCTATTTTAAAGCATATTTTTATTTACAAAAATTAGTTTAAATTGCTTTAAACATAAACATTTATCCTAAATTTAATTTGACTAAACTAAATTGATAATAAATATTAAAAATGTCAGTCTTCAATATTACATTTTTTACAAAACGCCTTTTATATTTAAATTTAATTATACAAAAGGTATATGACTTTTAGTGTTAGTATTAAGAGATTTTTGTTTTTTAAATCAATATAACTCTTTTCGCCAAAAAATGCAATAAAACTTGATAAATTTAGGGTAGTGCATTTAATTTCGGAACTTTTTTGTTTTTCCGATGTAACTTTTTACTGTATGGCCCGATTTTCATGTTTGATAGCTCATTTTGAAGCTTTCACGATTCTGCGTTGCGTTACAAAAGTTTCACTGTACGGAATATTATTTTTTCTTAATTAATCATTTTTTAAAAAAATGGGAAGTTGCCAAAATTAAATTATGTGCATTTAATTTCGGCACTTTACAAACTATCGATTGTTTATAAAAAATCATCATTTTCAATAATTTAAAAGCCTCTCATTATCTTCAGAGAGTTTTCTTTAATTTAAGTTTATACTTGTTGTTCAACGTGTAACTGGCAAAAAGTTACAGCTAAAATGCCAAATGGTATCAAAATGAGCAAAATTTGGGAAAAAAGTGCATTATTTACTTTTTAAAAGGACCCTTTTTTAGTGCAGTGCTATGCCCCTACACATTTCAACGTTGTCTTTTAACTATTTAAACTTCAATTTAACATCCGACCACTTAATTCAATCCGTTATTACCTACAGAGTATTGCTAACCCGTACACTAGGGGTTGTTGTTTTATAATAGTTGGGGGGGGGGGCGGGGAGGTTGGGGGTTTTTTCCTTTGCGTATTCTGAAATGCCCTGTTGTAAATACAACAAATTTATTTTTTATAAAATAATTTCACATGAAAATATCGTAACATAAAAAGCTCACGACAGTCATCTACATATAATTAGCTCTCATTTGAGCTATCAAACGTCGTATTCCGTCCAGGATTACCGAAGATATAGTCCAAAATCAAAAATGCCCAATTGGGAAAAGTGCCGAAATTAAATGCACTACCCTATAAAGTCAAGAAAAACATCATGTTGCAGTTTGACTTATTCAATAAAACATTTGTAGTTGAAATATGATTGTTTCAACTGTCATTTTTACACACCATGAGGCTTTACATTTATTTTTTAATTAAAAACCCTAATTTTATCTAAAATTCATATGTTAGTTAAATCAAGTGTTTTGCGGTATGTGTTCTAGGTTGTCTTGGTGTTTTACAGTTTTAAATTTAAAATTTTCTCCCGAGGGTGGGGGGGAGAGGGATTAGTATTCAGCCCCTTTCAAGTCGTCCTGAAAGGACCTGTTGCTGCTGTTCTGCCCTTTGACCTCATTTGAGGACTCTATAGGCACCTTGCACTGGAACTCAGTTTATACATGAAGTACATAAGCGTCACCATAATGGATAATTACCGTATCTCCTACTTATCTTTCATAGTATGCAGATCAATCGATCGAAAGCGCGCGAAATTTCAGTTGATCCGTTTGATCAACCGATCGGTTGATCTGCATACTACAAAAGATAAGTAGGAGATAGGGATGCATTGAGCTGCTCACAAATGCTCAATACCAATTGGTACTCACATATATTTAATTGTGAGTACTAAGCTCAAGCTCACAATAAATCTCAGGCTAAAGCTCAAGCTCACAATTAGCCCAGGCTAATTAGCTTAAGTGAGCTTGACAATAAAAATTAAAAAATATATTATACTTTACCAAAAGATGTTTAAATCCTGAATGAGAAGCCTTATTATAATATGCGATTATAACAACATTATTTCAGTCCATTTAAATGACATTTTTATTTTAAAGTCATATTCTTCTGTTAATTTAGGCCAGTTATAATAAAGAGTCTGATTTAATTTAATAATAGGACAATTCAATTTACCTAAATTCACGTAAATAAATATCTATTTAAATTCACGCGAATTAATGAAAAATAGGTCATTATAATGACATAACTCAAAAAAATGTGTCATTTTTAAAACTATTCAAAAGGCATTTTATTCAATGGCTTATATGGACGCCACTCTTTATACAGGACTTAAAGATTTTTTGATAAATTGCATAATGTTTGACCCATGGTTTTATTTTTTGGTTTTGCACTTTGATTTAAAAAAACTAAATTTTCTATAAAAAGAATGTGTGTTAGAATAAACACTTAAAAATGCAATAAAAAGTTTTCTCTTCGATTTCGACTATTTTTTGACCAAACTTTATTCTGAGTTCCAAACCTTGTAACAGTTTTTTACCTTTAGACCATTTAAAAAAGGCCAAAATAGGGATTTTTTTAATCATTTTATCCTGGAACAATGCCTTCCTCACTGCAAAAAGTTTTGTTATGAAAACATAAAAAAACAGGCGTCATGTTGTTAACTTTATTTTTACATCCTTATTTATTTTGATTTTATCAAATGATTTCCCTAAATATTAGTGTTTCTTTAAAAAAACCCTGAGATTGTTACCCCATTGTTTGTGAAACATGGAAAGCGAAAAACCGTTTAATAAACAGTACAGGTATTTAATAAAATCATATTTTTTGCGTTTTTTTTTGTTAAAAACTCTATCGAAATAAACATTTTAAAATTTTAAAATTGACATTTTTCTATTTAAATAAAACTTTTCATAAGAGACTTAAATTCAGCATTTTTTCTTATGCCAAAAATTTGCCGACCGTTTTAAGGTAAAAGTCGCAGGTTTTTTTCACTAAAACACTAATATCTTGACAAAGACTTTATAAAAATTTTCTATCAAGGTTTCAAAATGAACATAAAAATACGTTGGTTTTTTATATATTTTTTCACTAAAATTTGCTTAGTAAAAAAACGCCCTATAAAAAGCTTTATTTTTGGCTTTGTTAAATATTTCGACGAAAAATTGTTACAAGATTTCGGAGCACAAGGTAATATTTTTACAATTAATCAAAAGGGTCCATTCCATAAAAGAATTACATCGATGTGTGAAAATATTTGCTTTTTAGTTTTTACACACTTTCTACAAAAATTGGTGGCTTCGTTCGCGAGATATAATTACTTAAGAGAACATACTGTGACAATTTAAATACCTATAACGCAGGATCATATAACTTTTTTGTTACTGAACCGATTAAATTGAAAATTTTAAATGTTGTTGAATTGGTCGAGGTAGATTAAAGGTTTTGTATTAAGAGTAGTTTATTCAAGGCGTTATAGGAATTTGATATGTGACAATTCTCCTTTAATGTTCATTCTATATTCAATATCATTTTTTGTGCAAAAAGCTAAAAAAATGTTTTTATAATATACTTAATTTCACCCTGGGAAGTTTAAATAAGAAAAATTCATAATCACAACAATTTTGTTTCATGTGAAATGTTGAGATGCTATTAAAAATACGCAAAAATGCTAATTATATAAATATCATTAGAACATACAAGTATTTATTCTAATTTTTTATTCTATTTCTATTCAAATTTTTTTCTTACATAAAAATGGTTATTTTTCTATTTTAAAGCATATTTTTATATACAAAAATTAGTTTAAGTTGCTTTAAACATAAACATTTATCCTAAATTTAATTTGACTAAACTAAATTGATAATAAATATTAAAAATGTCAGTCTTCAATATTACATTTTTTACAAAACGGCTTTTATTTTTAAATTATACAATAGTTATATGACTTTTAGTGTTACTATTAAGAGATTTTTGTTTTTTAAATAAGTATAGTTCTTTTCGCTAAAAAATTGCAATAAAACTTGATAAATCTATAAAATAAAGAAAAACATTATTTTGTAATTTGACTTATTCAATAAAACATTTGTCGTTGAAATATGATTGTTTATATCCACTGTCATTTTACACGCCATGAGGCTTTAAATTTATTTTTTAATTAAAAACCCTAATTTTATCTAAAATTCATATGCTAGTTAAATCAAGTGTTTTGCGGTATGTGTTCTGGGTTGTCTTGGTGTTTTACAGTTTTTTTGACTGGGCTTTCGCCACTTTGACGGACTAAAACTATAAATGTGGATACATTACCATATATATGGTTTTGGATTAAGTCAATTTCTAGGTGAAGTCATGTGAAATTTCAAAGTGTTGCTCTTATAAATCGACTTTGACTTGGACTAGGCTTCCACCATTCTGACAAACTAAATTTTGGGAGTAGAAGCATTATAACTTTTAATTTCTAATAGTTCTGGTGAAATCAGAAACCAGGTGGGGTCATGTGGGATTTCAAAGTTGTTATACCTAAGTTTCATCTTCAACTATACGATGTGTTATTTTGCGTTGGAATGGGATTCCAACATTTTGATGGAATTCAAACTTAAATATGGCGTACAGATAAATATAAAGTTGGGGAATAAATCAACTTCCAGGTGGGGTCATGTGAGAACACAAAGTAACACAGTAAACGGATTTTTACTACTAAAAACTAAAGCAACCACTTTGTTAGTTGACTGGGCTATCACCATTTTGATGCACTACAACTATAAATATGGCCACATTACCATATGTATAATTTTGTATTAAGTCAACTTTTGAGGTGAGGCCATGCCACACTTCAGGGTGATGCCCTTATAGATCAACTATAACTTCCACCAATGGGCTCCCACCATTCTGATGGACCAATTTCCTTGCAAGTACAAACTTGGCCATAGTTTTTACTTCTTTAAAATCTGGGTTAAATCAGAAACCAGGTGGGGTCATGTGAGAATTTTCAAAGTTGTTCTATCTCAATTCTCAAAGTTTTTTCTATAAGATGTCTTACTTTGTGTCTACTGGGCTTCCACCGTTTTGATGGACCTTAACTTAAAATATGGCATGACTAACTGTACTTTAAAAGTTGGGGAATAAATCAATTCTCAGGTTGGGTCATGTGAGAATACAAAGTACTACTAAAACCAAAACAATCTTAATAAATTCTCTATATAAAACGACAAAGCAAAAACTTTGTTTTGGACTGGGCTTCCACCATTCCTAAGGACCTTAACAATGATTATAGCTGTATTATCAATGTTTTGTATTATATCGATTTCCAGGTGGGGTCATGTGAGTATTCAAAGTTTTGCTATATAAATTAGGCTCATAATGTGCTCTTGACTACCTCTTAAAAACAATT
>JASAMX010017890.1:0-16803 GCA_030248175.1 Microlaimidae sp. YZB2_3 | reverse complement strand
CTTCATTTAGTATGCACTTTAAATTATAAAGGGACCATAGGATGGCAGGTGAAATAATTAACACTTAACACCAATCCCATACCTACCAAGTATTTATAAAGCTAATATTCAACCCCTTGAAAAAATTAGGTAGCTCTCTTTTTGGCTAACAATTAAACTATTAAATATATAGATAGATAATATATATATTTTTGTTTTTGTTACACTAAAAAGTTTAGTAGGTACGTTGTAGCTATCCCTGCATCCCTAATAATTTGTATTTGTTTAATGTATATTTTTTGGATATGTGATGTGCACCAATAATTTTTTTACATTATTTAAAATTATATATATATATATATAACAAATGCATCAATGCTAAACACAGACACTGGCTATGGTGTCAAGACAAGGCTATGAGCACCAGACCAGACCCGTGTTACCCTTGTGTTTGTTTCCGCCAGTGTCTGTCTGTGTTTAAACGCAGGTATTTTCACGTTTTTGGGCAGTCCAATGACTATTAAGTTTTCCATTTTTTTTTCGATATTATGTAAATTTTAGTTTTATTTTTGTGACTAAAAAATTGTATCACTTAAAATACCAAGTTGCCAACCACGTTTTAGATGGCTTCAAAATTCTGGTTGGAGTGTGATTTTTAGGGTTAGAATGCAAAAATTGAAAATTTTGTAAAAATTGATATATAATTTATATACCTAATTTGGAAAAAATACGGTATTTTAAAAAATTCTACTGGTAGTGAACCATGGTGTTGCACACTTTGTTCTGAGGCCTTCGCCAGCTCAACGTTTCAGCAACTCTGTTTGCTAATGTTTGGCTGGGTTCATTACCCTGATGCCTGATCCAAGAGTCAGCTCTAAAGGTAATCGCTCAAAGTTTCGCCAGGTACTACTTTTCGTAAATGCAGGGTGAAAGTCCTCAGCCAAGAGCTGAATTTAACCTTAATAGCCAACGCAAGATTTATAAATTTGTATAAGCAAGAAAAATAGGTGTCACAAACAAACAAAAAACTAAGTTAGGTATGGATTTAAAGTATAATTTTATACAGAAGTCTTATGATTTGTAAAAACATGTTTGATATGTTTTCCAACGTGTAATCGACCAGTATTTGTACAACAATTTTATCATGTGCAAGTCAGTAGTACATTATAAACAGTCAATAAATCACTTAAAAGTTACCCATTCACAGAATTTTAGAAAAAATCGGAAAGGGAAACGTTCAAAAGACAAGTCAAACACAAAAATATTGATAAACATACACAGGTGCTTTACACCCAAATTATGACGACTTTCTAACAAATATTATTTATAAACCATTAGATTTGCTATAACATAGCAATTTTTAATTAGCATTTAGTCAATTTCAGGATTAGTTTCATTAGTACGATTTGTCTTTTATAAATTCAGTGACTAAAAACGATCGGCACTAACTAAAAAGTTTGAATGCATATCATTATGGAAGGAATCAAAGGGTGTATTTTTAGCGAAGTAAATTAACGTTTAACGTGTAAGTCTCACTTAACTACAAACTAAAGCTGTTTTTTACTTTGTTATTTTTTGTCAATACCTATAATAAAATTGATTCAGTTATGTCACAGTTAATTAAGAGACACAAAAACAAAAATAGCTAATAAATAAGCTATTTAAAACTAGTATCTTTGATCTTGTTTTTGATAAAACGTTTACAAAAATATATATCAATATGATCTGAAAAATTAGAATTTCCATTTTAAAGTTATCATCTGTTACTGTAAACAAAACAGACATCTGTTGACTGTTGTTGTAAATTGTAGTAGCTGTTGATAATAATTACAGGTGACAGAGAAGAAATACTGTATGCCGTCATTTTACAAACTTTAACAATGTATGGAACAAAAAGTGTTGCAACGCGACAAAAACAAACATTTTGTAGAACAAGACAAATGGTGTAGTGTGACGACCAAATATATCCCCCTTTAGTCGGTTACAGCTCTTAAAGTCCACTTCTCCTCACCAGTTGATTAGCTACTTGCTTCATATATAAATGAGCAAGTTCAACCTTTTAAATTAATTAATATACAGAAAATCAAGCAAAAATTCTAAGACTAAATATAATGTACGTACAATATTATAGCGCACAAACAATTAAATCCAATCCGCTAATATATTAAATTAATGATTTCTTATCTATCTTTCAGTTAAAAGCTTACATTCATTTCTTTAAAGGTCTAAAAACGACGACCCCGTTTAGGTTCTGGATAATCTTGAACGTGGAAACCCCCAGCGTGTTTTCCACTTCCGAGGTGTTGCTGTCCACCTGGTGGAGGTCCTTGCATTCCATGTGGCGGCAACCCATACATTCCTGTCATTTCACCACTTTGCTGCTGAAGAGAATCACTTTTAGTTATAAGTTAAAACACTTTACGGGCATACATGGGCACGGGGGGGGTTGGGGGGGGGGGGTACCCCCCCCCCAAATTCTGAGAAGGGGGGTTTACCTCCCCCCACCCAGAAAGTGGGGGAGAGAAAAGGTTAACTACCCCCAATTTTCGGAAAAATGAAGAAAAAAAATGTCTTTAAAATGACTTCTAACTGCCTCCAAACTTAAGTTTTGAGGTCAAAATGTATGTTTTAAGCAATAAAAAGCTCAAAAATGCAATAAAAAGGGCTCTTTGACCTAAAATTAGCGTTTTTTACCTATTTTTCCTTCAAAATCGAAAAACGATTAAAATTAAATAAAATTAAACGGGTAAAATGCACTCCAGAAAAAAAACGATATGGGTATTTTGCGTTTTTCGGATTTTAACCCCCCCCCCCCTAATTTGGGGTTTAACCCCCCCACTCCGGACCAACTTGCCCATGTATGGTTTAACCCCCCACTCAGAAGTGGGAGGGAAGAAAAGGTTAACCCCCCCAATTTTGGAAAAATGAAGAAAAAAATGTCTTTAAAATGACTTCTAACTGCCTCCAAACTTAATATTTGAGGTCAAAATGAATGTTTTAAGCAATAAAAAGCTCAAAAACGCTATAAAAAGGGTTTTTTGACCTAAAATTAGCGTTTTTGTTTTTTACCTATTTTTCCTTCAAAATTGAAAAACGATATGGGTAAAATGCACTCCAAAAAAAAAAACGATATGGGTATTTTGCGTTTCTCGAATTTTAACCCCCCCCTAATGAGGGGTTTAACCCCCCCCCCACTCCGGACCAACTTGCCCATGTTTACGGGTTGTAAAAAATGCTCTAACATCATACAAGGAAAAATGATGATTTCACCCTGTAGTGATGTTTAGCCCGTTTTTTTATTAAACAGGGAATTAAAGAAATTATATTATATAACAGACCACAACAAAATTTGAGAATCGGGAATTTGGAAATGGTTACAGTAAATCTTAAATTAGAAAAATACTTCATGTGCAAATAAAATAAATCAACTAGGTATTCTTAATAGCAGACCTGTGCACTGCCCCCCCCCCGGGGTTAAACCAGGGGGGCAATTTCAAAATTGGGGGGGGCGGGGAAGGCAACTTTTTTGAAACGGGGGGGTAATAAAACGGGGGGGGGAAACAAGCAGGGGGGAAAGAAAAAAAGAGAAAAAAGGAGAAAAAGAGAGCAAAAATAAGAAGAGAAAAAAAGGGACAAAAAAAGCGAAAATAAGGTAAAAATAGGTCTAAAATGGCTTAAAATACATTGAAATAGGCTAAAAACTGCAAAAAAAATTGCGATGGCGTCATCATAGGTAAAAAAATAGCGTCATAATTTTGGGTACTATTTCATTTTTGGGCGAGGGGGGGCAATAAAACGGGGGTGGAGAAGGGCAAATCCGCCAATAAAGAGGGGGGTGGGGGAGGGAAATTTCCAGACCGTGCACGCACAGGTCTGCTTAACAGTTACCTAACAAAGATTACTTAACAGCTAGCTAACTTACAGTTTGTACTTTGGGGCATACATGGGCACGGGGGGGGGGTTGGGGGGGGTTGGGGGGCTAACCCCCCCCCCAAATTCTGAGAAGTGGGGTTTAACCCATACATGGGCAAGTTGGTCCGGAGTGGGGGGGGGGTTAAACAAACCCCAAATTAGGGGGGGGGGTTAAAATCCGAGAAAACCAAAAAACCCATATTGTTTTTCTATTTTGAAGGAAAAACAGGTCTAAAAATACTAATTTTAGGTCAAAAAGCCCTTGTATTGCATTTTTGAGCTTTTTATTGCTTAAAACATTCATTTCGACCCCAAAACTTGAGTTTGTGAGGCAGTTAGAAGTCATTTTAAAGATATTTGTTTCTTCATTTTTCCAAAATAGGGGGGGGGGGTTAACTTTTTCTCCCCCCCCCCCACTTCTGAGTGGGGGGGGTTAAAACCCTCTCCTCGGAATTTGGGGGGTTAACCCCCCTAACCCCCCGTGCCCATGTATGGTTTAACCCCCCCCCCCACTCAGAAGTGGTTGGGGGTGGAGAAAAAGTTAACCCCCCCAATTTTGGAAAAATGAAGAAAAAAAATGTCTTTAAAATGACTTCTAACTGCCTCCAAACTTAAGTTTTGAGGTCAAAATTAATGTTTTAAGCAATAAAAGCTCAAAAATGCAATAAAAAGGGCTTTTTGACCTAAAATTTGTGTTTTAATCTATTTTTCCTTCAAAATCGAAAAACGATAGGGGTAATATGCACTCGACAAAAAAAACATGCGCTAGCGGCTAGCAAATATAAACCCCAAAGCATACATGGGCAAGTTGGTCCGGAGTGGGGAGGGGTTAAACCCCAAATTAGGGGGGGTTAAAATCCGAGAAACGCAAAATACCCATATCGTTTTTTTTTTGGAGTGCATTTTACCCATATCGTTTTTCGATTTTGAAGGAAAAATAGGTTAAAAACACAAATTTTAGGTCAAAAAGCCCTTTTTATTGCATTTTTGAGCTTTTTATTGCTTAAAACATTAATTTTGACCTCAAAACTTAAGTTTGGAGGCAGTTAGAAGTCATTTTAAAGACATTTTTTTCTTCATTTTTCCAAAATTGGGGAGGTTAACCTTTTCTCCCCCCCCCCACTTCTGAGTGAGGGGTTAAACCATACATGGGCACGGGGGGGTTGGGGGGTTAACCCCCCCAAATTCTGAGAAGAGGGGTTTAATTTAACCCCCCCCACTCAAAAGTGGGGGAGAAAAAGTTAACCCCCCCCCCCCAATTTTGGAAAAATGAAGAAAAAATGTCTTTAAAATGACTTCTAACTGCCTCCAAACTTAAGTTTTGAGGTCAAAATGAATGTTTTAAGCAATAAAAAGGTCAAAAATGCTATAAAAAGGGCTTTTTGACCTAAAATTAGCGTTTTTTACCTATTTTTCCTTCAAAATCGAAAAACGATATGGGTACTTTGCGTTTCTCGGATTTTAACCCCCCCTAATTTGGGGTTTAACCCCCCACTCCGGACCAACTTGCCCATGTATGGGTTAAACCCCACTTCTCAGAATTTGGGGGGGGGGGTAACCCCCCCAACCCCCCCGTGCCCATGTATGCCCCAAAG
This sequence comes from Microlaimidae sp. YZB2_3, assembly GCA_030248175.1. Lineage (NCBI taxonomy): Eukaryota > Metazoa > Nematoda > Chromadorea > Desmodorida > Microlaimidae > Microlaimidae sp. YZB2_3. The sequence continues at coordinate 11,317 of JASAMX010017890.1, read as the reverse complement.
TACAAACTGTAAGTTAGCTAGCTGTTAAGTAATCTTTGGTAGGTAACTGTTAAGCAGACCTGTGCGTGCACGGTCTGGAAATGCTCCCCCCCCGTTTTATTGGAGGATTTGCCCGTGCCCCTCACCCCAGTTTTATTGCCCCCCCTCCGCCAAAAAATGAAAAAGTACCCTAAAATTATGACGCCATTTTTGACCTATGATGACGCCATCAATTTTTTGCAGTTTTTAGCCTATTTCAATGTATTTTAAGCCATTTTAGACCTATTTTTACCTTATTTTCGCTTTTTTTGTCCCTTTTTTCTCTTCTTATTTTTGCTTTTTTTCTCCTTTTTTCTTTTTTTTTCTTTCCCCCCTGCTTGCCCCCCCCCGTTTTATTACCCCCCGTTTCAAAAAAGTTGCCTCCCCGTGCCCCCCCCATTTTGAAATTGCCCCACTGTTTTAACCCCGGGAGGGGGGGGGGCAGTGCACAGGTCTGCTATTAAGAATACCTAGTTGATTTATTTTATTTGCACATGAAGTATTTTTCTAGTTTAAGATTTACTGTAACCATTTCCAAATTCCCGATTCTCAAATTTTGTTGTGGTCTGTTATATAATATAATTTCTTTAATTCCCTGTTTAATAAAAAAACGGGCTAAACATCACTACAGGGTGAAATCATCATTTTTCCTTGTATGATGTTAGAGCATTTTTTACAACCCGTAAACATGGGCAAGTTGGTCCGGAGTGGGGGGGGTTAAACCCCTAATTAGGGGGGGGGTTAAAATTTGAGAAACGCAAAATACCCATATCGTTTTTTTTCTGGAGTGCATTTTACCCATATCGTTTTTCAATTTTGAAGGAAAAATAGGTAAAAAACGCTAATTTTAGGTCAAAAAGCCCTTTTTATAGCGTTTTTGAGCTTTTTATTGCTTAAAACATTCATTTTGACCTCAAATATTAAGTTTGGAGGCAGTTAGAAGTCATTTTAAAGACATTTTTTTCTTCATTTTTCCAAAATTGGGGGGGTTAACATTTCTTCCCTCCCACTTCTGAGTGGGGGGTTAAACCTACCAGTTGGTCCCCCTCAAATTTGGGGGGGGGGTAACCTCCGCCCCAAACCCCCCGTCTCGGGCCCCAAAACCAAAAAATGAAAAACCAATTCAAAGAGCCCTTTTTATAGCATTTTTAGCTTTTTATCTAAACATTCATTACCCCACTTAAGTTTGAGGCATCTCCCCCCCCCCTCCCATGTATGCCCGTAAAGTGTTTTAACTTATAACTAAAAGTGATTCTCTTCAGCAGCAAAGTGGTGAAATGACAGGAATGTATGGGTTGCCGCCACATGGAATGCAAGGGCCTCCACCAGGTGGACAGCAACACCTCGGAAGTGGAAAACACGCTGGGGGTTTCACGTTCAAGATTATCCAGAACCTAAACGGGGTCGTCGTTTTTAGACCTTTAAAGAAATGAATGTAAGCTTTTAACTGAAAGATAGATAAGAAATCATTAATTTAATATATTAGCGGATTGGATTTAATTGTTTGTGCGCTATAATATTGTACGTACATTATATTTAGTCTTAGAATTTTTGCTTGATTTTCTGTATATTAATTAATTTAAAAGGTTGAACTTGCTCATTTATATATGAAGCAAGTAGCTAATCAACTGGTGAGGAGAAGTGGACTTTAAGAGCTGTAACCGACTAAAGGGGGATATATTTGGTCGTCACACTACACCATTTGTCTTGTTCTACAAAATGTTTGTTTTTGTCGCGTTGCAACACTTTTTGTTCCATACATTGTTAAAGTTTGTAAAAAGACGGCATACAGTATTTCTTCTCTGTCACCTGTAATTTTTATCAACAGCTACTACAATTTACAACAACAGTCAACAGATGTCTGTTTTGTTTACAGTAACAGATGATAACTTTAAAATGGAAATTCTAATTTTTCAGATCATATTGATATATATTTTTGTAAACGTTTTATCAAAAACAAGATCAAAGATACTAGTTTTAAATAGCTTATTTATTAGCTATTTTTGTTTTTGTGTCTCTTAATTAACTGTGACATAACTAAATCAATTTTATTATAGGTATTGACAAAAAATAACAAGTAAAAAACAGCTTTAGTTTGTAGTTAAGTGAGACTTACACGTTAAACGTTAATTTACTTCGCTAAAAATACACCCTTTGATTCCTTCCATAATGATATGCATTCAAACTTTTTAGTTAGTGCCGATCGTTTTTAGTCACTGAATTTATAAAAGACAAATCGTACTAATGAAACTAATCCTGAAATTGACTAAATGCTAATTAAAAATTGCTATGTTATAGCAAATCGAATGGTTTATAAATAATATTTGTTAGAAAGTCGTCATAATTTGGGTGTAAAGCACCTGTGTATGTTTATCAATATTTTTGTGTTTGACTTGTCTTTTGAACGTTTTCCTTTCCGAATTTTTCTAAAATTCTGTGAATGGGTAACTTTTAAGTGATTTATTGACTGTTTATAATGTACTACTGACTTGCACATGATAAAATTGTTGTACAAATACTGGTCGATTACACGTTGGAAAACATACCAAACATGTTTTTACAAATCATAGGACTTCCGTATAAAATTATACTTTAAATCCATACCTAACTTAGTTTTTTGTTTGTTTGTGACACCTATTTTTCTTGCTTATACAAATTTATAAATCTTGCGTTGGCTATTAAGGTTAAATTCAGCTCTTGGCTGAGGACTTTCACCCTGCATTTACGAAAAATAGTACCTGGCGAATCTTTGAGCGATTACCTTTAGAGCTGACTCTTGGATCAGGCATCAGGGTAATGAACCCAGCCAAACATTAGCAAACAGAGTTGCTTAAAACGTCTCAGCTGGCGAGGGCCTTAGAAAACAAAGTGTGCAACACCATGGTTCACTACCAGATAGAATTTTTTAAAATACCTAATTTTTTCAAAATAGGTATATAAAAGTATATATTAATTTTTACAAAATTTTCAATTTTTGCATTCAAACCTAAAAATCACACTCCAACCAGAATTTTCTAGCTATTTAAAACGTGGTTGGCAACTTGGTATTTTAAGTGATACAATTTTTTAGTCACAAAAATAAAACTAAAAATTTACATAATACCGAAAAAAAAAATGGAAAACTTAATAGTCATTGGACTGCCCAAAAAACGTGAAAATACCTGCGTTTAAACACAGACAGACATTGGCGGAAACAAACACAAGGGTAACACGGGTCTGGTCTGGTGCTCATAGCCTTGTCTTGACACCATAGCCAGTGTCTGTGTTTAGCATTGATGCATTTGTTATATATATATATATATATATATATATATATATATATATATATATATATATATATATATATATATATATATAATTTTAAATAATGTAAAAAAATTATTGGTGCACATCACATATCCAAAAAATATACATTAAACAAATACAAATTATTAGGGATGCAGGGATAGCTACAACGTACCTACTAAACTTTTTAGTGGAACAACAACAAAAATATATATATTATCTATCTATATAGTTAATAGTGTCATTGATAGCCAAAAAGAGAGCTACCTAATTTTTTCAAGGGGTTGAATATTAGCTTTCTAAATACTTGGTAGGTATGGGATTGGTGTTAAGTGTTAATTATTTCACCTGCCATCCTATGGTCCCTTCTCTAGAATTTAAAGTGCATACTAAATGAAGTATACATAGGTCACCGAAGGGGGGTGGAGGGGGGGTTAATTATCTTACTGCGTCTTAGAACTAGTTAGGGGGGGGTCACCCCCCCCTAGGCCTCTGGGAGTCTCCCCCCCCCTAGGGGGGGTAGCCTAGCACAAGGCCCATTTTTGACCCCCTCCCCCCCCATCTACCGCCACAACCCCTGACCCCACCCCCTCAAGGCCCCATTTTTGACCACCCCCCCTAACTAGAATTTCCCAAAAAAATGCTTAAAAAATGGTCAAATTTCGTCAAAAAATTGTCAATTTTGGTCAAAAAAAGACCTAGGTGCCGGGGTGTGACCACCCCCCCCCCTTCTTTTTCAAAAAAACACCCGGGTGTGACCCCCCCTGGAGGTCAAAGACCTCCACCCCCCGGGGTGTGGACCCCCCCCCTGAGCCGTCGAAGGTCGGTGACCTATGGAAGTATATATATCTAAGAGGAAGTTTTCTATGATCAAGAGAGTAGGTATACAGCATATATACTCTCCTGATCATAGAAAACTCCCTCTTATTTTGGCTTGTCCAGTGCTCTATTGGCAATGTTCCCTTGACCTGTGCTCTATAGGTCCTATATTTTTTTCGGTTTTTGAGTTAAAAAGCGTGACAAAACAAAAAAAATAATGATTTTCCCAGACCTGTGCACGGTCTGGAAATGCCCCCCCCCCCGCTTTATTGGAGGATTCCCCCCCCCCCCCCCCGCTTTATTGGAGGATTCCCCCCCGTTTTATTGCCCCTCCCTCCGCCAAAAAAGAAAAAGTACCCTAAAATTATGACGCCATTTTTGACCTATGATGACGCCATCATCGCCATTTAGATCTATTTATAAGCCATTTTAGATCTATTTTTTACCTTTTTTTCACTTTTCTGTCCCTTTCTTTCCCTTCTTTTTTTCTCCTTTTTTTCTTTCTACCCTGCTTGCCCACCCCGTTTTATTGCCCCCTCCCCGTTTCAAAAAAGGTGCCCCCCGTGCCCTCCCCCCATTTTGGAATTGCCTCCAGCCTCCCTCCAATAAAACCCCCCAGGGGGCAGTGCACAGGTCTGATTTTCCTGAAGATTTTTTGCTCAGCGTCCAATTTTTTTAACTTAACTGTAATGGAAACAGCAACAAACTTTTTCTTTTTTATAATTTCTAAAATGTTTATTAAGGTTGGTTGGTAGTTAAACTTTTGAAGAAAAAAAACGCGATTAGCAATACAAATCTTAAAAAATCCACCAATAACGTTATGATGTTTTTTGTAAATTATAAGTTTGATTAAATTTCAAAAAGACATTTCTAATTGTCACAATATTTGTGTTGTTTGAAGGCCAGAATTTTAGAATTGCCGCTGCAATTCAAAAATCCGGTTACAGCGCGGAGTGTCATAACTTTGCCGCTACATGGTGCAAAGCCAACTTAAAGAAAATTTTAAATACCGGTATGCACTAAAGCCTGCTTAAAATTGTCTCCAGCGATTTATATAAATGGTCATAGTTTTATGTCTGTTTTTATAACTCAATTCCTACACAATTTGTTACTGTTAGTAGCAGTACCAAGCTGATGCAAAGCGTCGTCCGGGGGGTCTGGTGGGGGTGTCCCTCAGCCGGTGGAGGTGAAAGTTTTTGAAATATGCACTAACACTGCCTAAAAATTGTTTTCAGCTATTCAAATGGTCATAGTTATAGTACTTTTTTATAACTCAATCCCTACACTCCTACACAATTTGTTACTGTAGTAGCAGCACCAAACCAACGTGGAGCATTTGCTAAAGGGTTTAGGGGTGTCCCTTCAGCCACCGGAGGTGAAACTTTTTCAAAATATGCACTAAAAATTTCTTAAAAATTGTTTCCAGCCAATCATATGGGCACAGAATTGGCTAAGTTATTTAAAAATCTACACGCGAACACAAGGTGTTTGTAACTTATGAGCAAAAGTGCCCTAAGAAAAATAAACATAAAAAGTACACAGACCTGTGCATGGTGTGGAAATGCCCCTCCCCGCTTTATTAAAATATTCCCCCGTTTTATTGTCCCCCCCCGCCAAAAAATGAGAAAGTACCCAAAAATTATGGCGCCATTTTTTACCTATTATGACGCCATCATCGCAAAATTTTTGTAGTTTTTAGCCTATAACACTTTAAGTCATTTTAGATCTGTTTCACCTTAATTTTGCTTTTTTGTCCCCTTTTTCCTTCTTTTTCTGTTTTTTTTTCCTTTTTCTTTCTCTTTTTTCTCCTAGTAATCAGTCTCCATTTATGGTGAGCATTATGTATATTGCATTCTTCATGTATAAACCAGTTTCCAGTGCAAGGTGCCTATAGTTAAATAACAATTCTCCAATAGTTAAATAAATCCTCTAAAAATCAGTTGGCATTTGGGCCATTCCAGTACATGGTAACATAACAGTACTTATCTTAACATTTTTATTTTTAGATATATATTTACACAAACATTACTCTATACAAAGTAATTGTCACCTCATTGACTTGTTATAAATACTTAACAAATCCTATAAAATGACTTGTTAAAAAATACACTGTATTTACAAAAGAATTCGTAAAACCAAAACTTTGGCACCTTTTGGAATAGTCTTTAAATGATCAGTTTTTCCTCCTAAGAAAGCTAAAATATCACCTAATCGGGCGTTATGTTCTGGATCCACTTCGTCTTCGTCAATAGAAGACTTAAATATTATAATTATTGATTATTATTATTACAATTATTATCACTAATAAAAAATATAATTTTAATAATCATTATTTTGTCAATAGTTACAAGCTCTGAAAAATGCTCAAAGAATAGTCAGGAAAAAGGGGCGATTTCTCCCCGGGCATGTGTTTAGACAGAAAAGATGTGGACTAAAGGTAAACCCAATGTGGCCGAAACAGTTGTTCGTTGGGTTAAAAAATGCCCTCATTAAGTAACCATTCAAATCACGAGAAACTGACGTCACTTTATCAAAAAAATTTGTATTTGATTTGACCAGCTGTCCACTCAGTAAAAATTTCTACCATATGATAATAATTTGTTTACACGTTGAACTAATTACACAGCATTTTTTTAATTACATTGCATTACAATGCATTTTTAATTTGATGAAATGACAATTAAAAAATTTATACAAACGCGAAATCGCCACTTTTTCAATTAGAAGGTTATAATTGCATGTGTAAAAAACAACTATAAATTTGAAAAAGTGGCAATTTCGCGCTTGTCAAAGATTGCTGTGACTATAATTTTTTTCAATTGTCATTTCATCAGATTAAAAAAATGCTATGTAATGCAATGTAATCTCAGACTAGTATATACATCTTTTCTGTTGTCTAAACACACGCCCCGGGGAGAAGGCGCCCCTTTTTCCTGCTTTTACTTTAGATCATTTTATAAGGCTAGTCTACCACGTTTTAAAATCAAATTAAAGAAATAACCTTATATAGTATAGTCTTAGCTGCGCAATGACAAATGTTTATAATCAATCCGTTGCCGAGATATAATGTTTTAACAGTTTTAATATTATCAATAAAAAACGTATTTTTCGTGAACAATACGATGTGAAAAACTAGGTCAACATCCTCCATTCTTTCTTTATGGTTGATAATTTGAATTTTTAAATTAAGTATAAAAAAGAGTCTTAGCTATGCAATAATATAAATTTCTAATAGTGCTTGATTATTAATACGACTTTAAAATTATGTTGTCAACAATTTAAATTTTAAATTTGGATACTCAAAAAAGTGGCCCCTAAAAAAATTGTTGCGCCATTTTTTATCAACCTAAAAATAAAAAAATCAACCTAAAAATAAAAAAGATACGAACCTGTTTCATGTCCAATTAACTGCTGATTGAACAAGTTTTTTTTTGTTTTCATATGGAATTACTTTATCTTAGATACTTTGTCTTAAAATTGATAAACTTAAAGGAAAAAATTAATTTATTTCGAGATATTAATTTTCTATAAAAAAATATTCCAGTTTACTTAATCACTGGCATATTTTTATATATTCAAACAAACGTAAGACAAAGGTAACAAATCCAAAGTGGTTGCAACAATTGTTTGTTGGATTAAAAAATGCAACCATTAAGTAACCACTTAAATCACGAGAATCTGAAGTCAATTTATCAGCCAATTTGATTCGATTACAAATATAGAGATATTTGTTTATATATTTTAGTTTGAACTTGATTCTTTGTTGGTTGTGTGGCGCAATTGGTTAAGCCGTAGTCAATTAATTGAGAAGAGGTCAAACTCTCATGAAACCAATTTTTTGATAAAAATTTTTTTTAATTTTTAAGTTTTATTCACATAGATTAAAAACAAAAAGCATCATTTGTTTTGTTGTTGTTATTTTCCCTATGCAGATTATGCAAAAGGCAGGCGCTCAGACAAGCCAGTGAGGGGCAAAAAAATTTCAACCCGAAATTAAAAAAATTCCAAAAAATTCAAAGAAATTGAGACTCTTCCGTCCAACATTAGTAGCGATGTTGGCAACCTTTACCGTCTAGAATGTTCACTGCATGCTGTCTTCACCATTGTTTTCATCATAAAATATTTGTTTCCTGCTTTTTGTTTTTTTGCCAATTTTTTAAATGTTTTGTGCATTTGGATTTCTAAAATGTCATACTACTCTATATAAGCATCTTGCACTTGGAACTCGGTTTATACATGAAGTATATGCAGTTTAATATGAGTTACATCATATGGGATAATTGTCGTATCACCTACTTAACTTTAGTATTATGAAGATAAAACCATCAGTTGAACCGAAGAATCAACAGAAATTTCGCGCGCTTCGATCGTTTAATATGCAAACAACAAAAGATAAGTAGGAGATTGGTTAATTATCCATTATGGTGACTTTTATGTATATTTCATACTTAATTTATAAACCGAGTACCAGTGCAAGGTGCCTATAAATGCAAGTAACATCAAAAATAATTTTATGTGAGTAAAAAGGTAATTTTGCCATATACTGCAATTGGTTTACTACTGAACGCTTTGCAGTGAAAATCAGTTTGCACTGAAGCATTGAATTTCCGAAAAATTGCTGATGTTGTGTTAATGAAAAAATTTGACACTGGCTATGGCTGCTACTTAATTATATGGCAACCGGACAGTTGCCTGGGGTGACAGTGCCTTTTTTTTCTCTGTATTTTTTTCTCTAGTATCTCGAGTATTTTTTAAATTTAGACTGCTGTACAACTATAAGGTAAATCTAAAAAAATATCTTAATAATTTACACAATGGCAAATTTTTCTGGTAAATCAACTATTTTGCCCTGATTTGATCAATCATACAATTATTGTTGCAGAAATAACTGTATTCTTTTTGAAATCTTAATTTCTGTTTGTACCTTGTACGATATTAAATTCACTTTATGTAACTCATTCTTTAACGGAGGAAACGAAATGTAAACCTGTTTTACCTTTCCCAAATAGGAAGATGATCGTTCCAGAGTTTTGTATTTTTCTTCTTCGGGTTTTTGTTTCTGTTCTATTTTCTTATGGTTATTTTTCTTGTGGTCTTTATTTTTTTTCTTATTGCCATTTACTTTATTTTTCCAATTACAATAACATCGCCACATGTTTATTTACTTTGAAAAATATTTATTCAAACCAAATTAGGCGAAACGTCGTTAAAATGAAATTTTTTAAAAGTTTTGACAGGGATTTTTTCGTTTGTCTGCTTTTTTGCGAGTTGTTTTTGAAACTTTGATTTGTTGTTTTGCACTTAAACTTAGTGCAAATTTTTCTTGTTTAGGCATTGTTTAGCCTGAATAGTGTCCTTAATATTTAGAACGTTTCACTTAAACAAAATAAATAATTTGATTAGAGCATACAAAACCTATGTCATTGGAGTTTGCTAATGTTATTTGGAATCTCTATTTAAAGCGCGACATAACACTAATTGAGCGCGTTCAAAATAATTTTACAAAAAGATTGTTTAAAAAATGTAATATAGGTTATGTTCCATACGATGAACGTTTAAACATCCTTAAACTGACAAAACTATAACTAAAGAATAGGTTTACATTGTATGTTAGCGACAATGACGTCGCCAATTTGATTTTGAGGAAATAAAATAATATAAAATGATTATGCAATAAAATTAATTGATAGTTCTGTTATTTGATTATAAAAAAAGAAAATCGTCGTAAAATTACTGATCTTTCCAAATGGTACAAAATAATGAATAACAAAACAAGCCTTAATCTAAATGATTTTTTTTTATTTTAACTATAATAATACAGAAATCAGTTATTCAACTAAAATTGAAAAAAAAAAATTAAAATTAACACTAGAAAATTTACTTTAGTAATAGAATCGTATCAAAATGAAATAAACTTTCCGAAAAAAGTATCATTAAGTATTTTTTAATTAAATTCTAAAAACATAAAATATGGCTTAATATACTAGAGCTTATTTATTAAGCCTTTTGAGTATTTTCTGGTTAACCTTGTCTTGTTTTGTGACCTCTATTGGTTCGCATTGTTTTTTAAAAATTATTTTGATTCATTATGTTGTTAACTAGAATAAACACTTTGACTTTCAAAATATTTCCTTTTGCGCTTGCCGAGTGCGAGTTTTTTTTTCACCGCAAGACTCATTAAGCAAACGACTCAGTGAGCGAACAAATATTTAAACGGTTATTTTTTTTTACCATTGTTAAACCTCGTATGCATTCGAATGTGCGATAGCGATTTTCAAATTGTAATACAAATATGACAAACAACGATTTTACGTACCACAATCTGTATGACTGCAGTGGTACCTAATGTGAATGGAGGTTGCGTTTACACACCATCATGGCCGGACAAAAACTGTGAGACGAAAATCGTCGTGACCACAGCAAAATGAGCCAGTCATTATAAAAGACACGTAACCGTGACTTATTTTGCAGTTAGAAGGATCCTGTTTCAAATTTGAAATGATTCACAGTCGCATATATTTTTAAAAACATTGTGGCTCATTTTGCTGAAGTAATGACAAAATTTTTGAACGTGGAAGCCTGGAAAAGCCTACGATTAAATGTAAAAAAACAGATTATACGTTATTTTTAAGACGACAAATTAAAAAAAATTTAAAATTTAATAAAACTTTCAACATACTATAGAAACAAACTCTCCTAGACAGACAATCCATAAACTAAAAAACTTTGAAAGAACTTAAATAATAAATTAACAAAAGGAAAATGGATGGTAATTTATTTGTCCATATGTTGAAAAATTTTTACTGTGCTGGTGAAAATTTCCTTGTACGTCACATATGTTAGCCCTTTTTGGTTTATGTATAAATATTTTTCTTCACATACTAGTGTTTAAAAAAATATTTCAAAACCCTCTGTCGATCTTAAACCTCGCGCACAACCCAACAAAACCGACCTTTCTTAAAAAAGTAAAAAAAGATAAATAAATTGTATAAAAAGCATTTTTTAAGGAGTGGGCGTATGAACACAACTGGGTCCCCCACGGCACCGTAGCAACCATATTTTACCTTCAAACTTATATTTATGAACAGGGCTAGGTATTCTGATGAGCGTTTAAATGTTTTTATTTATTTAATGATCAGATGACAGGGGTCGTATTCTGGAAAAACATTTATATTTACCCCGATAAATCCATTCC
>JASAMX010017886.1:0-18940 GCA_030248175.1 Microlaimidae sp. YZB2_3 | reverse complement strand
TACTTCGTTCAGTTACGTATTGCTCTATCATATAAAGCAAAGCCTGTAAGCAAGCAGAACAGCTAGAACTTTTGTACAACCATATGTACATAGCGTGGTGTTGATTTTCTGGATATCAGTACTTGCTCAGTAGAAGAGCCTTGTCAAATCAGATAGATTAAGGGAATTTAAATTTAATCCCATGATCTATCTGACCCAACTGCCCTTGGCGTTTCGTGCGAGAATTTTAGACGTCTCCTGACTCCCACTCATCAGTAAAATATCAGGACAAGAGCAAGTACTAATTTCTGATAATCTGAAAAGCGAAAAACAACACTTCCAACAACATACATATATACATTAATCTTATAAAAACACCTACCTGGGGCCTATTTCATAAAAATTGCCTGTAATTAATTTACAGCTGTAAATTAATAAATGCATATTTTTCTTTTGTATTTTTAATTAAAAAGTATATTAAAAAATTGCGTTTAGAATTTAAAAAATTACATGTCTGTAAATTCCATAAATTCCACAGTTACGTAGGTATTTTTTAATTAATAAAATAAAAGGAAATTAAATGCGTTTATTAATTTACAATTACATAAATCTTTATGAAATAGGCCCCTGGTCTTGCGCCATAATAGGTGGTGTTTTTTTTAAAAATAACAACCATTATAAACAATAAATACACAAATATAATAAAATTCAGCAGTAAGTAATACAATGATATGGTAGGAATTTCTTGTGTATATATATACTTTTTTAGACAAAGGAACTAATTAGTATTATGTAATCCTAAATGTTGATTCTTTGTGTATAAGGGGTAACACCTGCATCTGAACTGGATTGCAGAACTATTATCATGCCATGTTTGTATGTGGTGTACTAAATCCAGGATTAACCTTGAATAGACTTGAACTTTTGATGGTATAATTAACAGTTGTATGTTGTGGTAAAGCGTTAGTAACAAACAAATTGCAAATTTTTATTTATATTATTATTTTCTAAAAAAATATTTTAAAAAATTTTTTAAAACCTTTTTAAAAAAAAACAAATATAACGCAATGGTACATCCCAGGAAAACTGGGTGCAGCACAAAGGCTGCGTGCACATGATGTTTTTAAACAAAAATTTTTTTATTTATTACATTTGGATACATGTGCAAATGGTACTCCAGGCTGCAAAAGGCTCCAGGTGCAGCATACAGGCTGCTGACACATATATATAGAACAAATAAATTAAAACAATGCGCATATAAAATAGTTACATTGTGTAAAACAATATTAGCAAAACACGCGCAATGGTACATCCTGGCAAAAAAGCCAGGTGCAGCACAAAGGTGCAAATGGTACATCCTGGAAAGCAAATTCCAGGTGCAGCACAAAGGCTGCTTATACAATTATATAAAACCATAAAAATAAAATAAAACAGTGCGCGAATAAAGTAATTACATTTTATATGACGAAATTAACATAAAACGCGCAATGGTACATCCTGGTAAAAAACCAGGTGCAGCACAAATGCTGCGTGCATAAGTTTTTTTATACACAAATTAATATAATACACTGATATATGTAAAAATGGTACTACTGGAATTAACCTTCCAAGTGCAGCCTAAAAGCTGCTTAGAATTTATGTACATTTACATGCATACATATTGATTTTATTGAAAGTTGTTTTCAATAAACTTTTTAACTTGATTTTTATTAAACAAAGAATGTTTAATGAGAATTTGTCGGTATTTTATTGTAAACTCTTTGAATTTAGCAATAAGTTTGTGCTTAGGAAATTTTCTACTTAAAAATGTTTGAAACAACTGTATTGTTTTCTCAGAAAAACTTTCTGGTTGACTAGAAATCTTTCGAATTCGTATAAGTTGGGAGTAAAAAGTGTTTAATCCAATGGAGATAGTTGTATTACTATCATAATCTATGTATCTAATAACTTTGAATGTGAAGTCATCCGTTTTATTATACACCTTTGTATTAATCTTTTTGTCATGTGTAGTTTCGATATCAAGATCTAAATATTGGCATTTGTTTGGTAAAAATGACGTTTGATTTAATGGAAGTTCAGGTGGATATATAAGTTTGCAAATTTTCATAAAATCCTGACAGTTTATAGCAATTAAATCATCCATGTAGCGTTGAACATGATCAAGTTGTTTTGACAGAAATCTGTTTTTTGGATTATGTTCCAACTTTTAGTGATGGTCGCAAAAATTTTTTCGTGCCATAAGGCACTGCGCTGGGTGACTCCTAAAAATTTTACCTTTTGACACAGCCTCTCTAAATGGGCGAATAATATATTATTTTAAAGCTCTTAGTGTTGATTTCAAAATATATAAAATTTTGTTCTAAATTGTGGGTTAACCAAAATACAAACGCCTTTGTACCTCAAAATTAGTAAGGCGTGTTTTTTATTATCTATGTAAGTCGTTTTATTTTCGTTTAAAAGATCTATGCCTTTCAATTGCAACAATATTAGTTTCAGGTTAATATTTTATATGGTTACCCGGTTATATACCCCCAAATTTAAAAAATGGTAATTTTGTCAATGTTTCAATTTAAGTGTCGCGTTTATACCCAAATAAAAGTTATTGATATACTGATTTAAAAAATATATATAGTTTATAAAATTTTGTCCAGTGGGTACTCCTTTTTTGCACCCATCATTGTACTACCAAAAATTTCTTAGGGGGTAAGTACTCATATATGAAAGCTCTCAATACTCTGATGTCAAATATAATAATTTTAGCACAATTAACCAATTGTAATTAATATTCGTCTTCTTCTTATTATTATTTTTAATTTCAAAAAATAAAATTGAACTTTTCAAATTGTTGTCAATTTTAAAATTCTTAACAACACAATTTAAATTCATATTATTGATAATCAAGCACTATTAGAAATTTATATCATTTCATAGCTAAACAACGTGGGTAAATTTTGTAATTTAAATTTATCTTCTTCTTCTTATTATTTTTTTATTTTTATTATAAAAGAGTTATCGATGGCGCGGGAGCGCCACACGGAGATTAAGCCCCACGGCACCACGCAAACTATAATTAAAAAACGTAGAAATTTAGTATTATGTTCTTCTTATCCTTAATATTAATATTATTTTTCAAACACTTATATCTTAAAACCAGCATTCCTCCCTCGTTACTGATTGATCAAAAACACATGGGCTCTTTGGAAATCGTCGAAAATCGCGCAATAATTTTCTTAAAAACTACTTTTTTTAATAATAAATGTTGATAATGTGTTCTATATCTATTGATAATATTAAAACTGTTAAAAAAGAGTATATCTCGGCAACGAAATGATTATAAACATATGTCATTGCGCAGCTAAAACTATAGTTTATTAGGCTATTTTTTAATTTAATTCAAGAAAAGTGGTAGACTAGCCTTGAAAAATACTATAAGAATAGAGCAGGGAAAAGGGGCAATTTTCCCCGGGAAAAAATTAGACAGAAAAGATGTGGACTAGTCTGAGATGGACATTATGTGGACTATAGAAAATTTGCATTTGGTTTGGGCAGCTGCTCACTGAATAAACATTTCTACCAAATGATAATGATTTGTTTGTAAACACTGTTGCATTATTTAGTCTGATGAAAAGTCAAATGAAAAAATTATACTCATAGCAATCTTTGACAAGTGCGAAATCGTCACTTTAAAATTTGTAAGGCGTGTTTTTTTATTATCTATGTAAATCGTTTTATTTTCGTTTAAAAGATCCATGCGTTTTATTGCAACAATATTAGTTTCAGGTTAATATTTTATATGGTTACCGGTTACATACCCCCAAATTTAAAAAATGTTAATTTTGTCAATGTTTCAATATAAGTGTCGTGTTTATACTCAAATAAAAGCTATACTGATTTAAAAAATATATAGTTTATAAAATTTTGTCCAGTGGGTACTCCTTTTTTACATCCATCATTGTACTACCAAAAATTTGTCAGACGGTAAGTTTATTATAATAGCATCATGTTTGTACTTATATGAAAGCTCTTGATACTCTGATGTAAAATATATTAATTTTAGCTCAATTAACCAAATGTTTACTATTTTTATAACCCAGAAGGTACCCGCTAAAATTATCAGAGGGTCATTTTGTATAATTAGTTACACTGTCTTAAGCCAAGCCAAGCCTTAATACTAACAAGAATATATTCTTGATACTAATATTAAAGTTCTTGACACGCTGATTTCAAAAACATAATGCTTAACTCGATTCATTCATTTTTACTACCCATAATGTACCACTCAAAATTAAATGCAAAAAGATACCCTTTAAGATTTTGGGGAGGCTATTTTGGTGAATCGAGTTAAAAAAGATATTTTTGACACTAGTGTTTAGAGCTATAATATTGGTATGAACTTGACGGTATTTACAGTAAGTTAATAGTTAAAAACGACCCACTAAAAATATTAGGGCGTATCTTGTTGGTTGTCAAAATGATAAACAATCGTGAATTAAGTTAAAATTAATATTTTTGACATCAGCGTGTCGAGAGTTTTCATATGAGTACAAACATCACGGTATTAAATGATATATTATTTATTTATATAGAGGGGTTGTGTCAAAAGTTGACATTTTTAGCGGTCATTAAGTGCAGTGCCAGAAGGCACGAAAATTTTTAGGTGGAATTTCGTTTAGAAAAAAATTGTTTTTTTTAAATTTGTAGGTGGAATTTCGTTTAGCTTGATGGGTGGGTCTATAATAGATATGCATTTTTAAATGTTTTCAATTATCGAATTTTATAACTTTTATCTTTGAAACTTCCTAATACTGCTTATAATTTTTGCTTGAACAGTTTTTTCTCTTTCTATCTACTTTCAACACACTAGAAAAGTTCAAAAGCCGTTCTTCCAACTTGTGTATGTAACAAAATTTTTGAAAATGCATTTACAATTTATTGACAAAAGTTATTTATTTTATGGAAGCAATAAGTCAATATTTACAATCTCATGCATGATTAGACTAAATTGTGTACACTAATAAATGTTTGGTGATAAAATCAAAAATATATAACATAATAATAAAGGAAAAATATGTGACTTCATAAATTTCTCAGATACATTGAGTGCTCTTATTAGGGCGCGCCCTGATAAGAGCGCGCTCTTATTAGCACATCATGGCCCTAATAAGGGCGCACCCTAATTAGCACATTTATCGATATTCAAAAAAAAAGATTTATAAGTCTGTTTTATGCAATTGTTATCGTAGCTGCAGTGGCTCAGTGGTAGTGATTCGGCCTGCCACTGAGTAAGTGACGAGTTCGGAACCTGCGGACAGGTAGACTTTTTGTATTTTTTTGCTTTTCAAAAAATTGTCAATCTTATTTTTTGTTTTATAAGTTTTCTTTTAATTTAACATGAGCAGCCCACCAAAAAAATAGAAAATTGTCAATCTTATTTTTTGTTTTATAAGTTTTCTTTTAATTTAACATGAGTAACCCACCAAAAAAATAGTCGTTTATTTTGTTATTGTGTTTTAGAAATTATACTTATCGCATTTGGTACATCATAACAATAGAAAACAAACCTTAAAAAATTTTAAATGTTAATCCATTTGAAATATGAGCTAAATAATAAAAAAGATTTAAAACTACGTCGTTTAGTGTTAGTTTTGCGAAAATGAATGATAATACTTAACTTATACTTGCTTTTTAATGATAAGATTTACTTGTGTATTAACTAAAATGCGAATAATTTTAAAGAAAAAATACATGGGAGCACGGAACAGTTGTTTTTTAAGAAAATGGATTTTACTACGAAGGTCCTATCTATTTAGGGTCATACCATAATTTTCAGCAAAAAAAACTTTTCATACCTTTTTCGGTTGAAACAAAAAATAAATTGGAATGCTAACCTACTTAATTGTTATGGTGTACCAAATGCAAGTATAAACTCCAAAAAGCCATAACAAAAATAAACGAATATTTTTTTGGTGGGCTACTCATGTTAAATTAAACTTAAAAACAGTGTTTTTTAGTTTTCAAAAATTGACCATAAAATTTTAAAAATGCTCTTATATTTTAAAATAAAAAAGTGCGTTTTAAACATTTTTATATGTTTAAACTAAAAAATGTTGAATAGCGTTGTGTAAATGAAATTCGAATAAAAGTGCTTCTTAAAAATAACATTCAAGACTAGTATTCTTAACTTTTACGGTTAAATTTCGCCAATAGACTATTTCGACATAAGGCGTTTTACACAGTAAAATTCCGATACACATTAGGCCGAAAGTTGAAATTAAAATAATATTTAAATGAAAACTTCTATTAATTTTGCAGTGTAAAATAACGTGTAAACACTAAAGGCAAAATATAAATTTGATTGGATTTGTAATAATGTAGTTATTAATGTTTAATTTGGTAAAAATGCGAACATAAAAAATAAAATTACGATCATACCGAGCACCGAATATATAAGTAGGATTTTACTCTGTTTCATCAGATGGTATGATGGTCTAGTGGTTTGAGGCGGTCGGCTTTAGACTGCAAGGTCGGGATTTCGAACCCGAATGAAGTTCCTTTCATCAGATGGTATGATGGTCTAGTGGTTTGAGGCGGTCGGCTTTAGACTGCAAGGTCGGGATTTCGAACCCGAATGAAGTTCCTTTTCCATTTTTTGTACCGGCAATTTAAACTTATCAAAATTTCATTTAAACTTATTAAAATTTAATTTAATAAAAAAACAGATCTTTTTAGATATTTTAAAAAAATCAATTAATTGATTATTGATTGGTATTAATAAAATACGAAAGAAAATAGATCTGCTAGTGATTGATGTAGATACTAAATTTTTGATGTAGATATTTTGCTATAGACACAAAAAAATTAAAACCAAAGTCTGTAATGTAAAAAGCTTCTTGGAGTCTATTGTTTAATTTTTTTTAATATAATAGTATGGTTGATTTTTTAATTAAAAATCCTCCACAAAATATTGTTTTTCATTTATGGTTTTGGTTTTTTAATTAAATTACCTTCCGGGATTTTTCTTTTCCAAAAAAAAGACCAAGTAGTATTATGCAGCTATATTCTATCTACCACTAAAAAACTAAATATAAATTATACGTCCCGGTACAAAAAATGAAAAAAAGAAGTTCATTGGGATTCGAACTCCCGACCTTGATTATCGAGTAAAATCCTACTTCGTAATTTTATTTTTTATGTTCGCGTTTTTACGAAATTAAACATTAATAACTACATTATTACAAATCCAATCCAAATTTATATTTTTTCTTTAGTGTTTTACAAGTTATTTTACACTGCAAAAATAAATAGAAGTTTTCATTTATATATTATTTTAAATTCAACTTTCGGCCTAATGTGTATCGGAATTTTACTGTGTAAAACGCCTTATGTCGAAATAGTCTATTAGGTACCAACATATTTAATTTAAAATATTTTAATATGAACAGATTTTGTTATTGTGAAATAGTTTTGTTAATTGTACCCAGTTTTGATTTCAGTTTCTTTATCACGTTTTGCTTTACTGATCAAAACATACTCCCTGTATAAAAGTACTTTCACGCCTGCTCTATTTGTACAGCTATTTAAAAGTAACAAATAAAAAATAAGTTTTTTTACTCATAAAGTGCTTAAATTCTAAAATGTAACTATTAATTACCTAAACCAAATAATGAACAGTAAAAACTGTGATTTTTATTTGAAAAAATGACCAAAATTCAGATTCTGCTAAATTTTTCGTCTGCCCCGGCCCCGGCAAAATTTTCTACCCCGGCCGCGCCAAATCCAAATTTCTCTACCCCGGCTCCGGCATCAGCAAAAATTCTGCCCCAGTCGATCAATGGGTGGAACGGACAGGATAAACCCATATGATAAAAGAAAACAAACACACAGTAGAATAATCAATATTAAATTAAATAAAAAACATAAATAAAATGTTGTACTAATTTACAACATAATGAGTCAAATGCTTAAAATGCAAAGTCCATACTGAGTTACACACGTTTTGACTCATTATGTAGCAACATATATTATACAGGTCACATTTATAAAAATGAGTCCTTTTCACTTTGACTCTTTCTTTCATAATTGCCTATCTGAGTCAAATCATGAAGACCCTGAAGGTTTGACTCATTGTGACATTGTCTTATTTCTTGCTGTTTTAGTGCGTTTCCAGTCCGCTCCTTTTGCCATAAGGTGTAGATTGTGGTTTTCCACTTAAAATGCAAAAAAAAAAATTTTTTTTGAAAATTTTCGCATTGACTCGTTCTACCGTAGTAACGACGATATATAAGGAAAATATATTGTCAGCCGTTTCACCGACACGGGTTACTTGTATTTTAAAATTTGTTTTCCCGATTAAAAGGAAGTTTATACAATCCAATTACGTTACTTTTTTGATTTGAATCAATTAACGTTATTGTGTGTTGGTTTGAAATTTTATGAATTTAAATGATTTATCTATATAAGAAACAAAACAATTTAAACGCAACAACAACACAAAAACATTTCAGCGTTTAAATGACAAGAATAATATAAATCATAAACAGAACTAAAAAAGAAGTTTTAAACCGAAACAAATTTGATCAAACAAAATTCCGTCCAAAATAAAGATATACCGGTTTTCTAATATTAAAATTTTGCAAAAGTGGATGGTATATACTTTACTTACTGTTTCGTTCGCCGTATATTTCACAATTAATATTGTAAAAAAGAGTCTAAATATTAAGCTTTCTTTTAAACTATTATTAAGTAACTGTTAATTTTGATTTCAATTATCTTATGTCTTGATTTTTTAAAAATACATGTCTATTTAAAAAACAATTGTAAAAGTTTAAATTGTGATTATGCGAAAAAAATCCTTGCGAGACGCAAAGATTTTTTCCCGAAAATTATGGCGGACGCAATATGATAATTTTTTGCATGTGCAATATCTTCAGGGTATAAACTTTGATCGTGCTCGCAATCAGAACAACAAGAAAAAAATCTTATAATCACTAAAAGCAAGAAAAAAAATTCAACAGCAGATCATTTGGAAACTTACGAAATTTTTCCTTGCAAATTTATATTAGACACACTTTTTCGCCCTTTCAGAGCATTAAACAATTTTCTGTGCGTTTGATTCAAAATCTTTTAAACGCTTTTACGCCGTAAAAATTGTTTGTATTCGAATAATAAAAAACATCCTAAGGAAACCACCAACAATTGCATTATTTACAAAAAATAATTATATTTTTTTTTGAAAAAAAAAGACTTAATCAGCTTCCGCATAGTCATTTTTATGTTAATTGAGTAGTTAATGCAATTATTAAAAAAA
Source organism: Microlaimidae sp. YZB2_3 (assembly GCA_030248175.1). Lineage (NCBI taxonomy): Eukaryota > Metazoa > Nematoda > Chromadorea > Desmodorida > Microlaimidae > Microlaimidae sp. YZB2_3. Next base: position 9,654 of record JASAMX010017886.1, on the reverse strand, counting down.
CAGATATTCGGCGATTTTTGAAGTTTAATTAAAAAAACATGAATAACTTTTTTACTAGACCAAATGAGGCTCCTGTGCTCTAACAACCTCATAAGGATGCAAATGCAATCTAATAAATCCGTTAGCATTTTTTACATAGATATCAATCGATGGTAAAAGAAAATCCGCATTTGCTGATTTTGTTGTCATTCTTAAATTTTAATTTTTAAATTTTCTCACAATAAAATATTTCAAATTTCATGACCTAATTAAAGGCTTCTATGTTTGATATAATTTTCTGAATAAAAAAAGTTTAAAAGTAAATGTATTCTTTAGTGCATACATGGGCACGGGGGGGTTAACCCCCCCCCCCAAATTCTGAGAAGTGGGGTTTAACAACCCCCCCACTCAGAAGTGGGGGGGGGAGAAAAAGTTAACCCCCCCAATTTTGGAAAAATGAAGAAAAAAAATGTCTTTAAAATGACTTTTAACTGCCTCCAAACTTAAGTTTTGAGGTCAAAATGAATATTTTAAGCAATAAAAAGCTCAAAAATGCAATAAAAAAGGGCTTTTTGACCTAAAATTAGCGTTTTTTACCTATTTTTCCTTCAAAATCGAAAAACGATATGGGTAAAATGCACTCCAGAAAAAAAACGATATGGGTATTTTGCGTTTCTCGGATTTTAACCCCCCCCCCCTAATTTGGGGTTTAACCCCCCCCACTCCGGACCAACTTGCCCATGTATGCTTTAGTGGTCAACTTTTTGATGTCCAAAAGTTTTTATTTATTTTTTTAACCTGCATATATAAAATTTAGAAGAGTGCTATAAAATCTTAGAAAGGAAAAAATCCAACTTTCGTATTTATTTCAAATTTTCCACCAGTGGAGTTTTAAAAAAAGAACATTCGAAAACAACCTTTAGTTATCACTTTTATAAACGTTGAGTAGCACTATTTATATTTTTCTGTTCACCCGGAACATCGTTTGGCAGCTTGGTTGTAGTCCTGTATTAAGTTTAACACGATTTCAATTCGTTGTGATTGGTGGAACTCGAGTCACCATACCCGTGGAATCCAGACCGTTATAGAAGAAAAAATTGTTTAACGGGCGATCTTTTTGGGATATTACCTAAAATTTATTACCATTATTATTCTATATTATATTTGACGTTGATTGACACAAGTAATCTAGTAAGTACAAACATCGTCATTTGAAACAATAGTGTTGTCATTTTTAAGGTCTCACTCTAAGAATCAGTATAGATTAATGGATTGTAACACGTTAATCATTTTTAGCATGGCTATCTCTAAGACGATTTATTTAAAATTCATTGTATTATTTACATAAAACACTAGAGTATTTTAATCTTTACGTTCATTCCTATAGTTAACATTAACATATAAAATTTACGATATTTGTAAGATAATAAGATCTTTCGTCTCGTGTTTAAACACTTTTTGTCTTCAGTACAACTGCTTGTCTGCTAATTAATATCGTCGTTACTACGGCAAAATGAGGCACAATTCGTATAAAATAAAAGGTGACTGTGGTGAACTCATTTTAAATTTAAAACAGGACCGTGTTAATCACAGAATGAGTCACATTCACGTCTATTTATAATGACTGTGGCTTATGTTGCCATAGTAACGACGATATATAAACCAATTTAGGCAATGGCGTACAAAAGGCTGAGTGATAACGTAACTATTCCGCTGCAGTGGATGAAGGGAGGTGCGTAATCTTAATAGGTCAAAGGTCGCCCGAAATCCTTACACTTATTATTTTTTTATACCTATTTTACAGTTTTGAAGTGAATAATAATAATAAACAAAAGCATCTCAGAATTGAACTCAAAACAAGAACTCCTTATTTCAGCTCGTAAAAATTTTCATGTGCATCTTAAATAAATAAAAAATGTTTTTTGTAAAAAAATATTAGGGTGACTCTAAGCTAGGTTAACTTACCTTAATAATTTCTTGCGATAAATAACCTCCCAGTATTGCACAAACAGGACTAAGTTCACCGTCTACATAGCTAAAAAATAAAAGATATTTTGAAATTAAAAACGTAGTACTTGTTAGCCGAACTAGGTGTCAAATACAATGAGAAACGCAAGTAAATAAGTATACAACAGTTCTAGTAGTAATTTATTAATTAGTTTGCTGTAGCAAAAAAAAACAATTAAAAAACAACAATATTTTAGCAAACAACTCAATTTACAATTATGAGAATTTTGCTTACAAGAATAAAATAAAGTTTACGTTACAAATGAAAACTAACGAAATGAGCGTGCCGAACAATATTCAAACTCTAAACCAATATCTAGCAATTTATATATCTTTTTACTCATTGTTGAAACAAAAAAAATATATCAGAGTTACAAAACTTGTAATTTTATAACTATTTTTTGTATGAAACTTGTTTTTATGAGGCAGGAAGCAATGATTAAGCAAAAATTTTTACTCTATAAAATCTTGTGGTTGAATCTTTACGGCAGCATTAGATACATTAGACTTTTCAAGAGTTTCTTTCCAACACTTCTCCAATCTAATGGCGGTATTCCCTTGATCTAAAATAATCTAATTAGGTAGGTGTAGGTATTATAAACGTACACATTTGTGCAAAATTGTGCGTCACTGTGCAACTGCATTTTCGTTTTAAATATGATTAATAAATCTGTATTTAATCTGTATTAAGTTATCAGTTAAAAATAAACAACGCAGAGTTTGACAACATAACAATGACGTTCCCTTAGGTTTTAAAGGTTGGTGCACACTTCGTCCAAAGTCTTCATGGAATATCATCCAAAAAATTTATGGAGAAACCAATGTTGTCCTTTAGAACATCGAAAAGTTGGTTCATACTTCATCCAAAGTGTTCATAGGACAACATTCAAAGAGTTTATGATGGACAAACCAAATTTTCCTTTAGAAAATCGAAAGGTGTCATTCCAGAAACTCAGAGTTCGTTTGCTCGTCATCAGCCTCCGTAGGGGGGGGGGTCAAACCGGACCGCTCTCGAGCTTTGGGGGGGGGGGTAGGGGGGCCCCTGGATTTTTTCTAGGGGTGGTGTCCAATATTTCGGCTCTAGGAGGGGGGTGACCCTTCTGTCCCCGCCCACCAAAACACCTATGACTGGCACCCAGAATTTCCCATTTTGGGTAAAATTTTGCGCCTAAAATTTTGGGTCTAGGTGCCAGCATGGCGCCTAGAATTTTGGCCATGAACGCATTCTTTAACAGTTTTTTAGTCAACCAGACCAAAAAGAACACAAAATTTTTAAGGTTTCAAAAGACTGATTTTCCAAATTTTTCTTGCGCTTCACTTCGCTCAGCGCGTGATTGTTTTAGTTTATTTAATATTACATAATATATACTTAGTATAAGATTTTGTTTAAAGTTCTAACTAGTTACAATTTTTTTAATTAAAAAAACCCATTCAAAACTAAAAATCTAAAAACACCCATTTATTAAAATTTGGTTTTGATTAAAACCTGAAAATAACTTCTGAGAAAATCCTTTTTTGCTTGCAGGGATATTGCAAGAATTTTCAAAGTGTTAAAAAGAATTTAATTTATCTTTAACACTAAAACGTTGAACTTCGAGCTGCCTAGACCTTCGCTATAAGTGGCCGAAGCTCCTAAGCATAATGTGGGAAGGTAAAAAATCACAAGTCTTTATGTTTTCTTGTTAAAATATATAATTCTCCAACAAAATTTTGCGCATTTAAAGTTAAGTATTGAGATGGGTAAAACGAGTCATTTTTTAAATTAATTGTACAACATCAAACAATACTAATAATACAACACGAAACGTTTGACAACAAAAGCCATCTAAAATCATGCATATAATGAAAAAAACTAAGAATGTGTGTCCTTTTTGTGAACATAGAATAATTTTTTATGTTATTTGCGCTTGGCGAAAAAAAACCCAGGTGGAAATCAAGTTTACAGTTATGTTTTAATGCTATAAGTTAAAACAATTTATTCAAGAGGTGGGGGATTATTTTGCCAAAACCAGTGAAAGGGGGCTGCTAAAACCAATGGAAATTATTTTCCATTAGGTTTGAATGCTTTAAATTAAACATTTTGCCGAACAAGACAAATTCTTAAAATATCCATTGTATACGGATTTTTGTTTACAAATAAGTGAAAAAAACTGACTTTCAAATTCGAAACTTAATTCCTCATTTTTTTTGTAAAGCATGCCGCTGTTTTTAAACCAAATCACTGACTATACATAAATAAACTAACTAAACTTACTTTAAATAACTAACTAACTAATTATCAATAAACTAACTTGTATCTTCTTTGGATTCTGTTTCGTGATCAAAACTACTGGAAGAAGCAGTTGGAAAACATCCGTGCTTGGAATAATAGTTCCACAAAGCTAAATTATTTTTTTATACTAAATTGTTGTCAGTCACTTGTAAAGTATGTTTATTGCAAATTCGACCGTCCTTGGGTGACTTAACTTAACCATAATTAATAGCCCAAAACGCTATATTAGTACTGTTGCTAGTGAGTAATGACAATAAAATAATACCTGATCGAGAAAAGAGGGTAAAAACTGTAAAATTGAATATTTATAGCTTGATCAATGATAAATTATATAAATTGTTAATTTAAGTACTGTATCTAGGTGCTACTGTACAAAGCTACTTATATTGACTAAGTCAGTTAAGTGGAAGCTAAGACATAAGGACCATCAAAACCCAAAAACATAAGCATAGTCTTTAGCAGAAATTGACTTAATTTACAGCAGGGCTTACAACTCCTAAGAAATTTCATTACTCTGCCTAAAATTGAAACAGAATGTTCTGGTTTTGGACAGGCACCAATCCTGCAGTGCAATCGGTATTAATACTAACTTTACTAATCAAATCAAAGCAATTTAGGGCAAATTATGCAAACGAATCATAATTCAACATCTAAAGTTATGAATTCTGATTTATTGATATAAGCATACATGGGCATGAGGAAATTCTGGAAAAAAGGGTTTAATGCCCCAAGCCCCCCCCCCATTTAGAAGTGGGGGAGGGGCAGAAAAAGTTAATCCCTCCCCAAATTTTGAAAAAAATCCAAACTTAGGTTTTAAGGTCAAAATGAGTGTATCAAGCAATAAAACTAAAAAACCTAAAAAATGCAATAAAAAGAGGGTTAATTTGAACTAAAATTAGGGTTTTTTTTACATATTTTTCGTTGAAAATCGAAAAAACTATATGGGTAAAATGCACCATAAAAAAACTAATGCGTTACTTGGATTTTAAGCTTCCCCCTAAATTCGGGTATACCCCCCCACCCCCACACACACTCCGAGCCAACTTGTCCACGAAGTATGGATGGAAGAGGCACAAAACATCTTGTGACACAGAACGTCTTCGATTCGATTGATTACTTACTACGTGGCCACCTTATTTTTTTAATTACGGAGCTCTGCTTCGGAGCTCCAAGATACTTCACTATTATAAACCCCTCACACCCGCTGTCTAGCAACAACAATTGTCATCATATCTTTAAAAAATCCAATATAAATTTTTTAGAACTTTATTAAAAACAGGGCTTGAACAACGTAAAGAATATTTTCAAAATTAAAACAAGCTTTTTAAAAGGCGTACCCCGAAGTTTCCTAAGTATATAAATGACTGATCACGATATTAGGTACGGGGGAGAAGTAGAGTAGGGGTACCAAAATCAAATCTATTACTATTTATAACTATGTAAAGTATTATATTTGGCAAGAAAAACTACCTTGCGTAACAAACAAAATATTCCACCGCACATATTATTATTGTTTCTTCTAAACCTTTGTCACACAGGCTATCACGGGACTGGCTGAAGTGGCTATATTCTAGAGTCTGAAATTTTTATTCCTTGCAACAAAAAATACCTGAAACTATAAAGTAAGCAGTCGGCAGCCGTTTAACTTTCCCTATCCGAGACTTTGTGCCCCAGTCAATTCCAACGGCGGAGGAGATAGATACAAATTCTTCCACCTAAATAAAAATGAGCTCTATTAAATTATTGGTATACTAGGAATTGGAAATGAAATCAACATTTTAATCAAGGGGGTACGGTTTTCTTTTCCTATCCAATGGTGGGTGACCCATCTCCTTTCCTTTAGATACCTACTATTCGCGTACCTACCCCTCATACTCTCTCTCCCTCTGCCCCATTACTTTTTTATCAACTCCAAAAAATTTCAAAGTTTGTTTTTAATTAAATTTAACAGAATAAGATGTGATCTTGTTTAAACGACCATTTTTTATTCTCCAGTTACCTTTTGCCCATTTAAAACTTTTTTATCAGCATTTTAGCGATTATAAAATACTTCCTTACTTAGCCTAAACATTTTTTTAAGATTTTTCTCCAGTGTACGCCGCCTCATAATTGGTGTTTGGACTTTAACCCTAGGTAAATATCTACCCTTAGCTGAGTAGATTACCTATGTTTGGCAATTTAAACCCAATTAGCAATATTATTAATATTCTGCTATTGGCTTAGGCGCAAAGGCTCTGGTGAAAAAAAGCACCTAAATTAGCGGCAGGTATTATTTTAAGGTATGTTACGCGCATAGGTGGGCAGCCTCTCGGATTTTGGGGGGGGGGGGGTATAGGGGGGGGGGTCAAATTTTAGGGGGGGTGTCCAGCAAGACCCAAATTTTGAGGGGGGGTGTACCCAATATTTCCGCGCTGCCTTAAAATGAGCTTAAAACGCGTAAAAAAACGTAAAACAAGCTTATAAATGCTTTAAAACTGTGTAAGATTAAAATAAGACCTTATTGCAACTTATAAATTTTATTTTTTTAATTCTTTTAATAATAATGTGCAATGGCGCAGTCAGGATTTCATTTCAGGGGCGTCGGTCGGTGGGGGGGGGGAAGAAAAAGTGTTGTCAAAGCGGCGCGAAGCGCCGCCGCCTGCGCCGCGTAGCGGCGCCAGCCGACGCGAAGCGTCGGCTGGGGGGGGTCCCCCCAGCCGCCGGAGGCGAAAATTTTTTAAAATATATACTAAAAACGGCTTAAAAATCGTCTCCTGGTGATCGCGTGAACATACATTTTACTTTTGTTTTTTTACCTAATTTCTACATAATTTTCTATGATCTTAAAAATTCAGTCAGGGGGGTTCGGGGGGAATAATGCCCCCCCGGAGGAGAAAATTTATAATTTGAGGCGCTAAAATACACTAGAAATTTTAATTCCAAATGATACTAATTACAAAATTTAAGGTTTTTTATAGCTATACTATACATTTATAACATGTGTTTAAAACGTTAAAAAAAGGATAATAGTGTTTATAGTAGTTTTATTAAACATGTATGCCTTAACTACTGAATGGGATAATCGATTTGCAATTGAAAAACTAAGATAAATTGCCAATTTAAACTGCTCGCGTAGAGGGGAAATTTAAACTGCCCATGTAGCGGGGGAATTTAAAGGTAATAAAAGGTAACTAACGGGGAAATAAGGTAATAAACACTCCGCGCGAAGCGCGGAAAAATTTTTTAGTCCTTTTATAACACTTAAAAATTTTTCTTTGGGAGGCTAATTTGGGGGGGGGTGTCCCCGAATACCCCAAATTTAAGGGGGGGTGTCAGCAAAATCCGAAATTTTGGGGGGGGTATAACCCCCCACCCCCCCCCCCCCCCCCCTGCCCACCTATGGTTACGCGTATAATAATAATATTTCACATATTTCTTTTTTGATTGAAACCAAACTATTTACAAAAATAGTTTTTTTAAATAAAAACCCTTTGATTTAATATTACATAATTTTAAAGTTAAAGCTTAAAAAACATACTAAAAATCCGGTTTTGCTTTGGGCATCTCCGGATGCGTCTGTTTTTTTACGCTTAACGGGCGGGGAATCATTTTCTCCCAAGTCTCCTGTCAGATTTATGGTAGCCCCATCTTGTATCAACTCCACCTCAGAGCTTACAGTCGGTAAAGAAGGCTTCTCCTCATTTTTTTGTTCCCTATATTTAAAAATATAATAGGTTATAATTTTTATAAATATTTAATTTTAAAAGAGCGATAAGAAACACTAAAAAATTAGCAAATCAAAAATAAATAATATAAAAACACTTTTATAATATACCTTTTTACTTATTTACCTACCTACCTACTAAAAATTTTACCTTAGCTCATAAAATGATAGATACTGCCATTTTGACATACACTAAAAACCTTAATTACTATTTTTTATACAAATTTGCACAAAACATTATTCCACTATTAACTTAATTGAGAGCTTAACAGTAATTATTTCATTTAGACACAATACACTGAAGCGTTGCCGATGGCCGAATCCGAATGTAAATAGTTTAATTAAACATTTCGTCGTTACTACGGCAGAACGAGTCAATGAAAAAAATCCTTGTTTTGAGAAATGGCCATTTTAAACTTTCAAATGGTCAGAAAAAAATACCGTCTTTTGTTGCAGTATTTAATAAATAAATATGTTTTAACACTCTAGGTAAGCTACGTTTTTATGTATTTACCCCAAATCAAACATGTACTGTGGCTGATAAAAATTAAATTTTTTGTTGCGACTCTTTTTGTCAAAAGCAGCATTTTATTATTTATTCAGAGTCAGAATGAGTCAAATATACAGTGACTCGTTGTGTCACTTTAGGTATAATAGAGTCAATACCTGATTGACTCCATATGGTTTGTTAGTAACAAGGTTTAAAAATCTTAGAAAACGAACTTTAACTCATATTTTGTTACAAAAGGCTTTTTATTAAGTTTTTGTAGCAATCATTAGTTATTATAGTAAGTTCCACATACAAATTAGTTACCAGCTCTATATTTAATAACTTTTATGTCGTTTTTACTATTGGGTTATTTGAGAGCTTTTTTATTAAAAAATTAGTTGCCCAAGGTACTCTTACTCGTTTGGTTTTGGTTAAGTTACTTCTCATTAATAAGTTAATTTGATTTTGATTTTGCTAAGGCCTTGGTGGTTCCATTATTGATCAGGCTTGCCTTTGCCTATTATTCACTAATTTATTGGTTTTTAGGTTATTTTTAGCACTGCCTTTGTATATTGATCTGATTCATTGTCTGGTTTGTCTTTAGTAGTGTTGGGTTGGGTAGTTTGGTAACTATAAATAATGCGTTTAAGTACCTTGCTTTGGTATTAATCACTAATTTAAAGGTTTTTTTAGGTTATTCTGCCCATTTATTTGTTTATCACGCTTAATTCCTTCCCTACTTGGTTCATGACCTGATTTGGTGTCTGACTATGGCCTGGTGCTTATTGTTACTTTTTACAAAATCATATCACAAAAGTATTATCCTTAATATGGAGCTGCTGTGAAAAGGAACAAAGACATTATTTTCTTGTAATAGCCAAACACTACCATACCAAAGTCAGACACCAAATCAGGTCATGAACCAAGTGGGGGAAGGAATTAAGCGTGATAAACAAATAAATGGGCAGAATAACCTAAAAAAACCTTTAAATTAGTGATTAATACCAAAGCAAGGTACTTAAACGCATTATTTATAGTTACCAAACTACCCAACCCAACACTACTAAAGACAAACCAGACAATGAATCAGATCAATATACAAAGGCAGTGCTAAAAATAACCTAAAAACCAATAAATTAGTGAATAATAGGCAAAGGCAAGCCTGATCAATAATGGAACCACCAAGGCCTTAGCAAAATCAAA
>JASAMX010017885.1:0-12309 GCA_030248175.1 Microlaimidae sp. YZB2_3 | reverse complement strand
AAACGCAAAGCAATCTGACACTTCACAGTCAGAAGCTAGGTGTATTCCTTCATGCATACTAAACCCACTCATACTTTGACTCATAGGTGGGCAGCCTCCTAGATTTTGGAGGGTAACCCGACCCCCCAAAATTCGAGGGGGGGGGTGTCCCAAAAATTTATTGGGGGTATAACTCAAATACCCCCTTTTTTGCGTTTTTAGTGCTAACCCCCCGCCCCCCAATTTTAGGGGTGTGTGTCTAGGGAATCCCTAAATTTTAAGGAGGAGGTGTCGGCTATAATCATGATTTTTGGGGCGTAGGTATAACCCCCAGCCCCAACCAACCCTGCCCACCTATGCTTTGACTGCGCGTTGCCTCTCATTCTTCTGCCAGTTGCCTCTCTGAGATACCCCCAACATTATCAACAAAATATTTGTCAAAATAATGTTTACACAAAAAGAATAATTTTTGTTTCAATGTACGAACATTAGTGATGGCGATGGGCAGTTCCGGTTCCGAGCAAAATCTGGAATTTCTGAAAAATCTCAATTCCTGTTCTGGTTCCGGTGTTCCGGGAGTTTCGCAGTTTGATAGGCAGTTCCGGTTCCGGTTTCCGGATGCCGAAATTTGTAAATCCGGTTCCGGTGTTTCGGGGGTTCCGCAGTACCGCCCATCACTAATAAACATCAAACATAAGTTTCAAAGATAAGTTTCAGGTAATACAACAACACAACAACAACAACTAATAAACATAAAAAAGTCTAAATCATTTAAAAATAGAGATGGTATGACGTAGTTCATCACGGGTTTTTTTATAGTAATAAAGATTACAATTTACTTTTATTGATTATTTCTGGTTTTTTGTAGGCGGTGCTCCAGTTTCCGGTCCAACCTCTATGTTCTCTGACGGATATACCGGTTCCCAAGCCATTCAAAAGCTGACAAAACTCTTTGCTAGTATTATTAAGCGACATCTATAATAAAATGAGAATTTTTATACCATTTTCTATCACCTAGCGGCACGTTACGTTATAAAAACAACTCTGTGTTTTTATTATAACTAAGTCACACTAATGAACAAAAAACTTACAATATTAATTGGTTGAAATAAACTAGTTAGCCAAGTAACCAAAATCTTATGCGCTTTCAAATCGGAGAAATGATTTTTAAGCCATTGTTGGTGTTGGCCATACTCAAGTGTCATTGTATTCCATTCAATTTGTATTTAGCAAGGTCAAAACGGAAATAATTCGTTAAAAAACAAGCAAATACCCCTAAGTTTAGTATTTCCGTGGCATCCGCTTGATTTTCTTTAACATAAAATAGGTGCACTGTTTGAACAACTCGGTAAGGAGTCCCATCAATGGAAGTGCGGAGATCATTTTCGAATTCCGGATGCCCAGACTTAAGCATGATGCAATCTGTCTGCAAATAATATTATGATTTATAAACACAATTACTAAGTCAACAGTAATATTTAGCAAGTATTACTCCTGGTTTGGCCACCTTAAGATATTAGGTCTTGAAGGTCAGCTTTAAGTAGCGACAAAGGGAATTTGCAACAAAATTACAGTTAATTTGTTAAAATTTAAAACAAAATAAAAATACACTATTGTTTTAATTTTTTTTCTATAATTACTGATTTTCCAGTTAATAAAATTTAAATCAAAAACATTAAAATTACTTGCGGCTGTTTGATATTTCTTTATAATTATTGTGTGTACAAGATAGCAAATATTTTAATAGTTCGACCAATGTTTGTTTACACTTTTATTAACAAAACAAAAAAAAAGGTTAAATAACTAACGTAAAAGTCTAAAATTATTATAATTAAGTTTATTAAATAACAACAACATTAAAACAAAAACAAATTTTACAGTCATTAATTTTACCCCAATTTTGTTTTCTTCTAAGTATCCCAAATCGCTCAGGAGAATACGTCCAACGTGGCATTCTATAGAAGGTCTAAAATATATATTTTTTGGTAACTGTCTTAAAAGCAAATCTTATCATTAATCAAAATGACGAGTTGATGGTGTAAACAATTCAAACAAATTACGTAGTATTTAAATCGGCAACAAAAACTCTTTAATGAATAAACAACCGATCAAACCGTTATTACAACAAAACATTCGTTCTCCACTGGTGATGATTTGTGCCACCATGATTATGCGCAAATTTTACTATGCATTGTGTACCATTAGCATTGTGTATCATTAATAACACAGTGGTGAGACTAATTATGTTAAAAATACGTGGTGGTGAGCGTAAGACTAATTATGGTAAAACTCTTTGTTGGTTTTAAATTAAGAAATATTTCTTAAACCTCGGAAAAACTAAATACAAAAATGATGCGGACTGGCGACAAAATTCGAACTTTGAAAAGTCATATCTTCATAACGCAAGGTAGAATATGTACGGGACATATATCGGAGAATAGCTCAGACTTTTGGTTATTTTTTGAAAAGGTTAGAAAAAAAATTTTCAGTGGCATCATCACTACGGCCGATGCGTTGAAAAAAACCTGGTCCCAAAAAAAAAAAACTTTTTTATTAGTATGAGATAAGAAACGCCGCTTAGTATGCTGTTAAAACACACTTTTTTAATTTTTTTCTAAAAATTTGGACGAAATACGCTCGCTCAAATTTGTTTTATGATGCGTTGAAAGCGCGCGGTTTTCGCGATTTTTCGCCAAATTAATACACTGCAAACAGTGGCGTGCCTAGGATTTCATTTTGGGGGGGCAGTCTGTGTGGGAGTAAATACTAATCCTGAAGGGGGTCTGGGGGGCAAAAGCCCCACGGAAATGGGGGGTCTGGGGGCAAGAGCCCCCCAGCGGGGACAAGTGGGAGAGCCCCTTGTCAGGGGGGTCCAGGGGGGCAGAATGCCCCCCGGGGGAGAAAATTTTTAATTTAAGGCACTAAAATACACTAGAAATTTTAATTCCAGATGATAATTAAAACAAAATTTAAGGTTTTTTTATTCCTATCCATTTAAAACATGTGTTTAAAACGTTAATAAAAGGTTAATAGTTTTTATAGTAGTTTTATTTAACATGTATGCCTTAACTATTAAGCGGCAAAATCGATTTGAAATTGAAAAACTGAGATAAATTGTCAATATAAACTACCCGCGAAGCGGGGAAAATTTGGTTTTTTGACTATTAATATGCTTTTGGAAGGCATCAGAAAAGTTTCTGTATTAATATTTAAAAAAAAAAATTTTCTCTCCCAAAATTCAAAAAACGTAAGGGTCCCCCCTTACGAAAAAATCCGGCGAAGCCGGATTTCGGGGGGGGGGGAAGGGGAGCGGCCGCCCCCCCCCCCTGGGCACGCCACTGATGTGTGTGCATGTAAAAAGGTGTTGTGTTGTGTGTGTTTGTGTTTTGCATAGCGGGCAGTTTGGTGATGTGTGTTGTGTTGGATTGATTTTGTTTAGGTAGGAGTAGAGGAAAGGAGTTTTCCCTGCCCTGAGTTGGGCGAGTGTTCTCCTGACCCCGCGAGGAAGATTTTCTTCCTCGTTGCTTATTGCTGGTGCTTTTGTTTGAAGTATTGGGTTTATTGGAGTGTTATTTATGTGGTTTGTGACTGTGTTTGTGTGGATTTGTTGTTTTAATGCTTTGTAAGTTTTGTTGTGTATGTCTGTAGGAATGTTTGTTGTGTAGTTGTTGTTGTGAAATATTGTTTGCTTTTTGAGCCTGCTGGATGCAGGTTGTTGTGTTAAATGGTTGAGTGGATTGTTTGTGTACATATCCGCCAATTTTGCTTGTTTTGCGTGGAGTTGGATGTGTGTTGCTATTGGGAGGACTTTAGCCTCTGTGTGTATAATGTGTGTGTTTGTGTCTGTGGTGTGCCCTGTTGCGACCCTGAGAGCTGTGTTTTGTATTGTTTGTAGTTTGTTGATTTGTGTAAGGTTATGGAACGAATAATCGCAGAATCTATATTGTATTATTTAAATCAAAATAATTTAATTTCAGATGAACAGTTGGGGTTCTTGTCTAAAAAATCTACTTGTACTCAATTGATAGCTATGCTTGAGGAGTGGACCAAAGCTTTAAATGAGAAAAAGCGTGTAGATTGTATGTACATTGATTTTGCCAAAGCTTTTGACTCTGTTTGCCACTCTAAATTACTCTTTAAACTTAAAGCATATGGCATTGATTTTGAATTATTAACGTGGTCTAAAATTTTTTTAACAAATCGGTCTCAAATTGTTTCAGTTGGAAATAGCTATTCCCCAGCTTTACCTGTCAAATCTGGGGTTCCTCAAGGCTCGGTGCTTGGTCCTCTCCTCTTTATTATTTATATAAATGATATTACAAGTTGTATTAAAGGTTCCTGTGGTCTTAAAATGTTTGCGGACGATACTAAGTTCTATAATATTCGAGGTATTGATGACTGTTCAGAGTTAAAAGCTGCACTTTTGAATTTTTCTAGATGGACCAACCAGTGGCGTGCCCAGGATTTCATTTCGGGGGGGGGGCGGTCTGGGGGGGTACATACTAACCCTGAGGGTGGTCTGGGGGGCGGCAGCCCCCCAGAAATGGGGGGTCTGGGGGACGAGAGCTCCCCCAGCGGGGTGAGGGGCAGAGCCCCTTGTCAGGGGTGCCGGGGGCAGAATGCCCCCCGGGAGAGAAAATTTTTAATTTAAGGCGCTAAAATACACTAGAAATTTTAATTCCAGATGATAATTAAAACAAAATTTAAGTTTATTTTTATTCTTATCCATTTAAAACATGTGTTTAAAACGTTAATAAAAGGTTAATAGTGTTTTTAGTAGTTTTATTTAACATGGATGCCTTAAATATTGAGCGGCAAAATCGATGGAAATGGAAAAACTGAGATAAATTGTTAATTTAAACTACCCGCGAAGCGGGGAAAATTTGGTTTTTTGACTATTAATATGCTTTTGGAAGGCATCAGGAAAGTTTCTGTATTAATATTTAAGAAAAAAAATTTTCTCTCCCAAAATTCAAAAAACGTAAGGGTCCCCCCTTACGAAAAAATCCGGCTTTGCCGGATTTCGGGGGGGGGGCGCCCCCCCCCCCCCGCCCCCCCTGGGCACGCCACTGACTGCAAAAAAGATAGGTTTTGTTTTGCTTTCTGTTCGACGTGTGTACGATTTTGATCATATGTTATATCAAATGTCCGCCGTTTTTTTATCCCTTACTTTTGACATAATTTTTTTTTTTGGGGGGGGTTGACCCACCGGGGCTAGAGGGTCCAAACACAAATGCCGAAATTTTTTTTAAAACTTTTTTTTAAAACCATTAAAAATGTAAAATTTATCACATATTACGAATTTTGATATATAGTTTGTGTAAAAAACCTAATATTAAGCTTACAATTAGCTGTCAAAAATGAATTAAAAATTTGGACAAGCCCGTATGCTGGCAGAAAATCTCTAAATTTAGAAGTTTTGCAAGAATAATAAACTTTAGAAGATTAGTTTTAAATTTTTTTTTATTATTTTCATTTAAAATATTAAGAAGTTGTCAAAAAAATCCCATGAAAACGCAACATAAATTTTCGTTAAAACTTGAAAATACTTCCTTACGCTATGCAAATTTTTGTCATTAAGTCATAATTGATAATTTTTATTGGCTCTTCCGCAATTAAAATGACACAATTCAGACCAGATCGCGGATTCAAACGTTTTTCACGAAAAATAGCATTACTTCAAAAAATTCATTTGGATATTGGCAAAAGTAGGGAGACATAGTTATTAGAACTTTTTTTTGTTGACAAACGGGAAAACATGTTTAGCAAGCAAAAAAACACTTAAAAAAGAGCCTTTTCTAGCTGAAATATTTGGCAATTGTGAAGTAGGATTTTAACTTTGAAAATACGTTTTTTTAACAAAATAACCTGGAAATTTGAAAAGAATAAACTTTTAAGGCTTATTTTTTCAGAAAAATTTTTAATTTAAAGGTTTGCTGCATAGTACGGGCTTGAAATGTTTCTACATTTTAAATTCGTCATTTTTGACAGATAATTGTAAGTCTAATATTAGGTTTTTTTTACACAAACAATATATCAAAATTCGTCATTATGTGATAAATTTTACATTTTGGTTTTGAAAAAAAATTTTGAAAAAAATTTTCGGCATTTGTGTTTGCCCCCCCCTAGCCCTCAAAACATAGGTGGGCAGCCTGTCGGATTTTGGGGGGGGAGAGGGGGGGGGTCAAATTTTAGGGGGGGTGTCCAGTAAGACCCAAATTTTGAGGGGGGGGGGGGGTGTACCCAATATTTCCGCGCTGCCTTAAAATGAGCTTAAAACGCGTAAAAAAACGTAAAACAAGCTTATAAATGCTTTAAAACTGTGTAAAATTAAAATAAGATCTTATTGCAACTTATAAATTTTATTTTTTTAATTCTTTTAATAAAAATGTGCAGTGGAGCAGTCAGGATTTCATTTCGGGGGCGTCAGTCTTGGGGAGGGGAGAAAAAGTGTTTTCAAAGCGGCGCGAAGCGCTGCCGCCCTGCGCCGCGTAGCGGCGCCAGCCAATGCGAAGCGTTGGCCGGGGGGTCTGTGGGGTGTCCCCCCAGCCGCCGGGACGACAATTTTTTAAAATATATACTAAAAACGGCTTAAAAATCGTCTCCTGGTGATCGCGTGAACATACCTTTTACTTTTGTTTTTTACTTAATTTCTACATAATTTTCTGTGATCTTAAAAATTCAGTCAGGGGGGTTCGGGGGATACAATGCCCCCCAGAGGAGAAAATTTATAATTTGAGGCGCTGAAATACACTAGAAATTTTAATTCCAAATGATAGTAATTACAAAATTTAAGGTTTTTATAGCTATACTATACATTTATAACATGTGTTTAAAACGTTAAAAAAAGGATAATAGTGTTTTATAGTAGTTTTATTAAACATGTATGCCTTAACTACTGAATGGGATAATCGATTTGAAATTGAAAAACTAAGATAAATTGCCAATTTAAACTGCCCGCGTAGCGGGGAAATTTAAAGGTAGTAAAAGGTAATAAACGGGAAAATAAAGTAATAAACACTCCGCGCGAAGCGCGGAAAAATTTTTTAGTCCTTTTATAACACTTAAAAATTTTTCTTTGGGAGGCGAATTTGGGGGGGGGGGGTGTCCCCGACTACCCCAAATTTAAGGGGGGTGTCAGCGAAATCCGAAATTTTGGGGGGGTATAACCCCCCCCAACCCCCCCCCTGCCCACCTATGCCTCAAAAACAACCCCCAAAACATTTCTTCAACCCCCCAAAAAAAACACATTTTTTCTGTCAAATGTAAGAGATAAAAAACGGCGGACATTTGATATATAAAAATATAATCAAAATCGTACACACATTGAGCAGGAAGCAAAACAAAACCTATCTTTTTTGCAATGCATTAATTTAGCGAAAAATAGCGAAAACCGCGCGCTTTTAACGCATCATAAAACAAATTTGAGCGAGCCGATTTCGCTCCCATTATTTCCCAAAAAAAAAACTCGAAAAAGTATGTTTCAAAAGCATAACGAGCGGCGTTTCTTATCTCATACTAATAAAAAAGTTTTTTCTTGGGACCAGGTTTTTTTCACCACATCCGCCGTAGTGCTGACGTCATAGAAAAACATTTTTTTTCTAACCTTTATAAAAAATAGTAAAAAATCTGAGCTATACTCTGATATATGTCCCCTACATATTCTACCTCGCGTTATGGAGATATGACCTTTTAAAGTTCGAGTTTTGTCGCCAGTCCGCATCATTTTTCTATAGTAATTGAAAAATTAGTTAGTTACTAGCAAAAAAATTTATAACTGTTTTTTTAAGTTCTAGTTTGACTGGGAATTACTGTGGTGGCACAACAAAATTTATCGCGGTAGTGCTTAATGATACACCACCGTAGAATGAAGGTTTTACCCTGGCAGCCGGGGAAAACAGGAGAGAGGAACGATTCATACATGAGCATAGAGGGGGAGGGGGTAGGGTGGTGTCCACCCCCCTAGCCTCGAAATTTCGGACCACCCTAAAAAAAATCTAGGACCCCTCTCCCTCCAAAAATTTTAAATTTTGATACCCTACCCCCTCTCCTCAGGAATTCTAAATTTATTCCCTCCCCTCCCTCTTCCTAGCCAAATTTCGGGTATAAATTTAAGTCAAAATTTAATGTCACAAACTTAATTTTGTAGTAAAAAACAGTACTTTTGTACTCTTTTTATACAGCCTATTTTAGTATATAAAATTCTGTATTAGTGCTAAAAAACTTAAATGATTTAATGTGACTTTGTTTGGAAACCGGACCCCCTCTGGATTTCAAACTGGTCTACCCCGGGTCGACCCCCCCTAAAAAGCTAGGGAGGGGTTACGGACCTCTCCCCCTGGACCCCCTCCTAGCTTGCTGGTCCATGCTCATCTATGGATATAATAGTTGTTTTTTTCTCAATATTTGTGTAATTCTTTAATAAAAAGGGTTGGGTAAGACGAAAATTTTTTAACAATCTTCTTAATAAAAATACAGATTTTTCACAGAAAAACTCGTTTACATTTTTTTGCAGCATCAGGCGTACAAATTAACTTTCATCAAGTCCTACTCAGCCGAAAGATGGTGTTACGAAAGCATCATTTGCTGCGAAACCAAAAGGTTAAAAATTTGCTCTTTTTGTTGCGTGAAATATTATCGCTCTGGGTTTTAAAAAAAAACGTACGGCGGTGGCTTTATATCTTTTCCGAATTCGAGTTCTGTACCCATTAACGGCTCTCTTTTTGCTAATTTTTTAAGCAGAGGTAGCCATTTCGAAGCATCGTCAGATATCGTCAAAGGTGGAATGCTATATTCTCTAAAAATCAATGCTTTAAAAATTATTTACTTAGCATAAAATATTAAAAAGAAGGATTGATTATTGTTTTATGCTAAAATAGCAAAAATAAAATAAAAATTAAAAAAAATTATTGTTTTTGCTAAAATAACAGTAATATTGGTATATACCTCTGGGAGAAACATTAAATCGAACAACTTAAAAACTGCAAAAACCACATTTTCTTTTTAAAATAAATTTGGTTTATATTACTAGAGTTACTGAGACTTAAACAGAGCTTTAATTTAAAAAAAAGCCTATTTAATAAGCTTTAAAATGGTAATAGATTTGAAACAAAAAAGGTTCCAATGTTATATCTGTTATCTTAACCATAGGTGGGCAGCCTCCCGCATTTTTTTCTGGGGGGGGGGTATACCCGACTCCCGAAATTTGGGGGGGGTGTCTTAAAATTTTTTTTTCGGGTATACCTCAAATACCCCATTTTTAGGATTTTTAGTACTTGGACCCCCCAAATTTTAGGGGAAGTGTCAGGGGTACCCCCAAATTGTAGGAGGGGGTGTTGGCTATGTCGGCATAATCAGGATTTTCGGAGGGGGGAGAGATAACCCCCCGCCCGCCCACCTATGCTCATGACCCAAGAGTGAATACTTTATTTAAGGAAATCTTTGTATCCCATGGAAAACTTTTCCAGTTAGCTATTGTCTTTACTTAAACCCACGAAATAGATTTTTTTTACATTCCAACAAATTATTTTTAATTGATTCACACAGGGGATAGTAACCCAACTTTTCACCTAGGATACAGAGGAAAACTTACACTTTACATTTCGGCATTTTGTCCACCTCGGACGGGTAAAATGCGTAAGTGGGGGTGGGTTTCTTTTCAGGCGTCACACCCTTGGGTCTGGGTACCCAATCCGGTGGACGTTCGGAACCGGAACCCGTATCGCGCGGTCTCAAAGTAAGTTTCCAACACCGTATTCCATAGTGCGGTGAGCGAACCACGAGACCCACCATTGGAAATCCTATGATAAATAAAGCTGTTTAATATGTTTGAAATAATTGAACTAAAAATAAAAAAAAATAAATGAAAAATGACACCATAGAAAAATATAAATACCGAATTGATTAAAAGTTGAGTCTGTAAGTTCGGTGATTCCTACAATTGTAGATTTGTCCAGAAGAAAATATTTCAACGTTCGCTGGGTTTCCGTACCGGACTCATCCAACGAGGGACCGAAACTATCCAACAGCGCCGACTCGTCTATTTTTGAGGCACCGGCTTCCATTCCCTGTAATATTGTATTTTAAACTATACAATGGGTTTTACACAAACAAAATAAACATGCTGCATCTATATAATGAACTAATTTCGAAATTTTTATTATTTTAAAAAAATTTATTTGAATATAAAGCAAATTAACAAAACTAGGTATACTAAGTTAAAAAGTGAAATTACATAGCAAAGGAATTGGTATTTTTATTATTAGAAATTATTTAGAAGTATTGGTTAGATTTTAACAATACAAAAAAACTAAATTTTATTTACAGTGCTTCCAAACAGAGAGTACAAAAGTTGTTCCGCTGCGTCGTGAATTCGCTGACTAGCTGGTTTAAATGGCCCATTTGATCCTGGCTAAAAATCTTAAAGGTAAAATATAATAATAATGTAATAATTGACGCTAACCTGAAAACCTTAATATCATTTTAACAACGTATCGTGTTAATTTTTATTGTTTTTATTAATATTAAAATAAGCAGACCGTAAACACTTCTTATTATCGTCTAAATTCAAATACCATCAGGAAGCGTCAAATTAAAAAAAGTTTTTTTTTGCAAAAAACCCTGTAAATACAGGGTTTTCAGTTTAAAACCCGTATTAAATGAATAAAATAAAATATTTTTTTAAATAACTTTGCATTTTCCAAGTGGCACCAAATCTATAATAATATTTTAAAACCACAAATTTTCATTAATTTTCGTCCGTAAATAAACAATTTCGATTTGGAAGTATGTCCAAGAAGCCTATTTATACTTTGAAATGTGTCAAAGTCAAACATGGCTTAAATTGTAAATTAAATTTTGTTTGTTTAATTGCTTGGAAAATAATAAAAAAAGTAATTTAATAATTTTTATAAAACCAAAATCTTAATCGACTTATTCTTTAAAAAACAAAACGAAAAAATCAAGCGTTTATTATTTTAAATTAATATCACGGATTTAATGAAAAAAAAATTGCTTGGTTTTGTCGCTTCCATAGTCTTCAAATTTTGGGAAGCCACACTTCTACTGATGAATGGAATAAACTTTTACCCGAAGCTCCACCATCTGCAAGGGATAAACAAGAAGGTAAAAGCATACAAAAACAAGCTTTCCATTTCTGATTTTCAAATAAAAATAAACACTAACAAAATGCCGCAAAACAAGCTTTCTTGGATAAACAGGAGGTTTTTCAATTCAATATTCCAGAGTCCAAAAGAAAGGTCAAAGCAGACAAAAAACTGATTGATAAAGAACATAATTATATTAATAATAATAACTAAGTTGATAATTATAATTTTTAATTAGGTACTAACCTTTTGCCCAGAAATGCCCAGTTGGATTGTTTCGGTGACCAAACCCAAACATTGGATGTTTTCTACTAAATGCGGACGGGCCAAAATCCAAGTTTGCAAGCAACTGAATGCGGCAACTACAGTGGAATGCATATCGCTAAATTGTAAAATTATCAAGTTAATTCCATTTTATTTATTTGATTTTCTAACAATAAAAGCTCGACCACAGATTTTAATAATGTAAATAAACTATGATCTTTTCGTTTAAATTTTTTCGTTTAAATTAAATTTATAGTTTTTATAATAATAATACAAAGATTAACTATAACAGAAATAGTTAATTAATTATAAACTTACCGGGAATGTTTTGGACCAGGTAGAGAGATTTGCACGCTTACAAGCGAACATAATGCACTAATTACTTTTGTTCCCAAAGTTTCGTCACCTAAACAATCTTATTTAAAACGTTAATTTATTAGTATTTTAAATTGCACTTTCTATTCTACATTATTTTTATATTAACAGAAATACTTAACGGTGCTTAACAATATTTTGAACTCGCATACAACCAGTACGATTTTTGTTTTGTTTTTTGCAAAAATAACATTTTAAATTCAACAAAACTGTTACAAAATTCTACTTTTAGAAATTTAGTTTTCAAGAAGATTGGACAAAATTCATAAAAATCTATAGTAATTTTACCTGTATAAATCTAATTTTAATCTACAACTCTTATGGTTTATTAAGGAATAATTACAAACGTATTAAAAACCCTTAAATAATAAACTTTAGCTACCAAAACTTTTTTTACGAACCTATTTGTTCTGGACACAGATATGTCACTGAAATTAGAAAATCCAATGCTGCTAAACATACAGCGTTGATTTTGGACCAAGTTTGGCTGAGCTCTTCGCAAATCCTATTTACTATCTCTCGTACAGCGTCTTTGCAATATCCTAAAAAGGCCTCATTTCTAACATTGAAACAAATCATTTCGAGG
>JASAMX010017884.1:0-19301 GCA_030248175.1 Microlaimidae sp. YZB2_3 | reverse complement strand
ACATCTGTGTATAGGAAGTCCACTTTCAGTGGAGTTTACTCTAGTTATGATAGTTTTATTCCGGTTTCTAGTAAATATAGTCTTGTTTTCAGTCTTTTGCATAGGTCTTACCGTCTTTCATCTACATACAAAAAGTTTCATGAGGATCTTGTAGTTTTAAAGTCATTTTTATGTAAAAATTCTTATCCAATTGGTTTTATTGATTAGGAAGTTTTCATTTATTAGGAAGTTTTTGTGTAAAATGTTTAACATTAGGGATAGTTTTAATTTCCACGTTGAGAAAATTCCAATATATGTTGTTTTACCTTATACTGGTGTTGTTTCTATGCGTGTAAGTTCTAAACTTAAGAAACTGCTTTACCAATATTATCCACAAGTTGAACTTAAAGTCGTATTTAGGACATCATTGCGTTTTACAAACTTGTTTCCATTCAAAGACAGAATCTCTTTTGATCTGAGATCTAGTATTGTCTACAAATTTATGTGTAGTGGGTGCAACTCCACTTATTGCGGCCAAACGGTTCGCCAAATTGGTACTAGAATCTCAGAGCACATTGGAATCTCAGCTAGGACTGGAAAGAAGATTGTTCCAAAAGATTCGGCTGTGTTTGACCATATTTTAACATGTAATTTACTTAATAATCAACCAAGTTCTCGAGATATTTCTTATTTATGTTCAGCAAATAATGAGTTTAATTTGAGAATAAAAGAAAGTTTATGTATTAAAAGCGATAATCCTGTTTTAAAAAAGAATGTTACTAGCATTAATTTAAGCTTGTTTTAGCGGTAGGTCTTACCTTTTTATGTGTATAGTTTAAATCTATTTTTGTTTTCTTTATCCTTATTGTCTTTCTTATTAGTAGTAGCTCATGTTTTGTAATTGCGCAGTTTTACCACATGTATTCCTTTATACCGGTTTTGGACATTTTGTCAGCCTTTTTAAGATATTAGTTTATGATTTTTTAAAGTTTTTCTGCGTTTTATTTATATTTTTGTATTTATCACGTTTATTATAACTTCCTTATTTCTAATAATTTATAGTATATTTATAATTGTAAATTTAAATTTAATATTATAATATGTATTTTAGATGTAATTGAAAATGACTGTAGCTTCGGCCGAAAGCTTTTACTTATGTCGACGTCAATAAATAATATTTCAATTGTACTTCTTGCAATAACAAAATTTCGATTTCCCCCTCGCAAATCTATAGCAGAAGTTTATTGGTAAAAATACACTGACATGATACACAACGTTTTGATCAGGCTCTATTCCGACTTGTTTCGTTTGTTTTTGCAGGAAAACCTTGCGGAGCCAGTCTACTTTTTTAGCCAATGTAGTATTTTTAAATTGCCGCAAAAATTCTAAATGTAAAACTTTTTAAACAAAAAATAGTATAAAAAACTGTTGGTATTTAATTTTAAAAAAATTGTTTAAAAAACCTCTACAAGTCAAAATATAATAATTTAATAGTAGGACATGGCCCAAAAGAATTTAATCAAGAACCCGGTTTAAAGTTTTTCTGTCAAAAGTCATAGACGGAGTTTAAATGGACCCGTTTCAAAAATTTTTATGTACCAGTATTTAAGTAAAAAATTCCAGTAAAAATTATTTTAGAGCTTATATTTGAAAAAATGCGAATTTAATTTAAAGTTTTTATAAAATTATATTTTTTTAATTATAAGTAAGAATATATAAAGCGAAAATGGTAAACACCAAATTTTTTAACAAAATCTCGCTTAAAATTTGTACTTGTGCCATTAAAATACAGAAAACCCATTATCTAAAACCTGCTTTCGGGTGCACTGATTTTTAAGATAACATTAGTGTTTTTCAGCGCATATTGCAATTTTTCTTCCACTTTTGAAAGTAGATGTGATATACAAAAAATGAGCATTGTGTTATAAATTCTCGTGTATGAGGCTATACAAGTTTTATACATTATGCTTGCATGGTTTGTGAGACTGAAGGTGAATACTGAAGGTCATGTTTTTCCATGGACGGTACATAGGGGATCTAGGCAAATGAAAAGCCTATGAGTGTACACTAGAACACTAGAATCCACAACATTCCTTGGTCTAGTTGATTGCGACTGTTGTCAACATGTGGAGTTGTAATATATATATATATATATATATATATATATATATATATATATATATATATATATATATATATATATATAATTATATAATAATTATATAAATAATTATATAATAATTATATAAATGTTGATAATATATATATATATATATATATGCACAGAATATTATTAATATTTGTACCAAATCAAAGACACATATTTACATCATGCAGATTCAACACACGTTTACCAATAGACAATTCAAGGCATGATTACTCATCTAAAATCAGAATCAATACACAATACATTCATCTAAAATCCAAGTAAGTACGCATAACACAACTCCAGACTCCAGACCTTGATAGAGAGATAAGGGACTGAGACTAGAGAGGGGGAGTGACTGGCTGTCAACTCCAGACCCTCACTAATTTTCCAGGGAATATTCAGGCAATTATTTTAGGTGCCGGGTTCTCTCACTTTCACTTAAACTTGTTAAGTACGTAAAAGATTTGCATTTACTCTTAAAACTTACATACTTCTTTTGTTTTGGATGCCAGAATAGGAATGGCATGGGTCGGTTTCCTGAGCTCTAATCTACGCACTGGTCAGCGGCCATAGGAAAGTATTTAGCCCTGGCATTTCTTTACACCTTGAGGCCAGAGGGAAATACTTCAATATCTGTTAATATGGAACCCTGAAATTCGGTGAAACTTATTATAAAAGAATGCTACGGGACCAAGGCCATAAAAGACATTACTAACTGCTCAAACAGTTTAAAATAACTAGCTAAATTTGAAAATCATTTACATTTTATTGGACGCTGCATAAAACAGAAAATAATTCCATCCGGATTCAAAATTTTGAACTCCAATCGATTTTTAAATTCTACTAATCAACTACAAAAAAACTGAAGAAGGACTTTTACGCGACCAAAAACAATTTCTATTTCAACAAATCAGTGCAATAAAAACACATACGGCAAAACATTTCAAGAAATTTCGCGACTGTTTTACAAAAGAACATTTTAATTTGGTACAACAACTCTTGGATTTCGACTACAATTTTACGTTTTCGTCAAAAAAATCTACACAAATCGCAAAATTTAAAAAACTTCTGCAAAAACAAAACGAACTAATAAAACATCATTGGCCTAACAAAATTTTTAGAAACAGTTTAGTAGTAAACTTATCTTCTCAAGAACTCACTGAATCTTAAATAGACACTTTAGCACTCGGCAGAAAATTTAGTCTCACCTCAAAATTTATACCAGTTAGTGATTTTATATCTACAAATGAAAACTTAATAGAAAATGATAAGAAACTAATAGAACACAGTAGGCGGAATAATCCGTAATGCAAAAATCCCAAAAAACAATTTACCTGATACAGTCACAAATGCAATAAAAGAAGTTAAAAGAAAAGTGAAAAACAATAAAATTAGGATAACCCAAGCAGACAAGGGTGATAAAACTGTTGTAATAGATTTTTTGGACTATAATCAAAAAATTCAAAATATAATCAACGATACCAATACATATCAAGAACAGAAATCAAACCCAAAATCCAAAATTCATAAATCTATAAAAAACATAATAAAAACATCTATCTTAATAGAACAACAACAACTTAACATACTACCAACAATTGATCGTCTTTCAGAACCGCACATTTATGGAAAACCAAAAATTCATAAACCAAATATTCCATACCATCCAATACTGTCTTAATTCGACACTGTAACATATTATCCAGCAAAACACCTCACAGCCATCTTAACACCTCTTTTAGGAATAAACGAAACCCATTTAAAAAATACCACAGATCTCATCGATAAAATCAACACACTGGAATTTCCTAAAGATATCACAATAGCTTTTTTCGACATAGTCTCTCTCTATACAAATATACCCGTTGATAATGTTTTAAATATTTTAAAAGAAAGACTTCAAAAGTACTCTCATCTGTGTGAAACAAAAACTGAACTTTCAATGCAACAAATTTTCGACATGGTCACTATCTGCGCCAAATCAAATTATTTTTAACACAAAGAACAATTTTTTATTCAAAAACAAGGTTTATCAATGGGAAGCCCTTTATCGCCACTTTTAGCCTGCATTTACTTTGAAAATCTCGAAGAACAAATTTTGAAAAAAAGCATAAAAAATGCTACCGTAAAAATCATGCTATGGCGCCGCTACATTGATGACGTAATTGTAATTTTACAAGGGAATGAAAATCACATGGAAGAACTCCTGGCAATTTTTAACACTTAAGACAAAACAGGCAACATACGTTTCACAATAGAATTAGAAAAAGAAAATAAAATTCCATTTTTAGATATTGAAATAACAAAAAGAAAGAACAAACCTCAAATTCCAAATTTATAGAAAACCTATGCATTCCAATAGATTCATTCATGCCAAATCAAATCAAACCAAAAACCAGTTATTAAGTACAGCTAAATGCTTAGCCCACCGCGCACAAAAAATTTTAAATAACCCAAAAACAGAACTTCAAT
Organism: Microlaimidae sp. YZB2_3; assembly: GCA_030248175.1. Taxonomy (NCBI): domain Eukaryota; kingdom Metazoa; phylum Nematoda; class Chromadorea; order Desmodorida; family Microlaimidae; species Microlaimidae sp. YZB2_3. The sequence goes on along the minus strand of JASAMX010017884.1, from coordinate 14,701 downwards.
ATTTACGCCAAACTTTTGAGAAAAACGGTTACAACCGCAAGGCCATTACAAACTCATTAATGCCTCCTAAAATTGGACCACAACCAAAACCAGCCCGCCGCCGAATCTCACTACCATACATCTCAACTATTACACCAAAACTTAGAAAAATCTCGGAAAATACAAAATAGAAGTTAAAAAAAGGTATCAAAAAAATCTAACACTGTTCACCAATTAATCATGGGAAACAAACACCCCAATAACCTGAAACCTAAACCCAAAGGCATCCTTTACTGTATTTCATGCATAGATTGCGATAATTTCTATATCGGCCAAACAGTACGAAAACTAAAATCTCGCATAAAAGAACATCAAAAAGACCCAAATTCCGCATTGAAACAGCATACCATAGAAACACAACATAATATTTATTTTTTAAATACAAAAATACTCGATAAATCTTTCACGATAACCAAAAAACGCTTTTCCAATGAATTATTGAAAAAAGAAGCTCTATTTATAAATTTAAATTCAAAATCATGATCTTTATATACAGCAAAATCCGAAAACCACCCAATGCTTATGACTTGCAGCAAAAAACACTTACCAAAAGAACTTCTTCAATTTTAATCAATATTCTTTTTCTTTAATCAATATTTCTCCAAACAGCTGACACAAGATACTTACTAATTATTCTTACTAATTATGAACACTTCTTTTTGTTTACTCTATGATTTACTCCTGTGTGATTTACTCGTTTTATTGCCGCTAATTTTATTCACCTTTTTGAGAAGTTTTATCAAATATTGATTTTTGACCTTGTTGTTTTATTTAATTATGTATATATCACTGTTTTCTTGAGATTATTTAAAAATATTATAATTGTTATATTGTTTTAGAGCCTTAGAAAAATAAGCATGTAGTTGCTTCGAAAGGTCGGAGTAAAGTTTTATTTGAAGCTTGTTTGCTTGCAATTAAAGATTGGGGTTAAAGCCTGGAAATACTTCAATATATGGAGAATGACCCTTTGGCCTATTGTTTACTTGTGCAATTGACCTTTTTGGTGGGCCATTTGGCTGGCATTTTTAACATGTAAATCTTACAGTTACTTTTTTTGCATATAGGAAAACACACTAACATATTATGACGCCTGCACTTTAGCACCAAAAATCTACAACATGGTATTTTTCAACCGCATTTTAAGTTACTATATTTCTCTGGTCGTCTTTATGACACTTCTCCCCTGCTAGACTTTGACCAATCCGGTCAACCCGACCGGGTTTTTAGCTTTGCTAATGAATGTTTTTAAAAAGTGTTCCAGCGTGGGTTTGGATTGAAAATGATTTCATTTTGAAATTTGTTTTAGATAACCTATAGCAACATAATGTAGGAAGGTTCCTTTGGTTTAAAGTTCCCTCTGTTAGATTTTTTTTAGGTTCTAAATTCAGGTAAAATTTTACAGACTAGTGTTTGCGTCTTTACCTGTGTACAATTATTCTTAAGCATAATTTCAGATCAATGAGCGAGTTTGCAATATACTGATAAACCTGTTGTGTACGTTGAATTGATTGATTCACAATAGAATATTTACAAGTACTTGAGCATAGTTACTGAGACTCTGTCACTGATATATTAGCTTCTGATAAAACATTTATGTACAACACACTTCCTGACATCAATGTGCTGACTATATACAATGAGTTATACAGAAAAAAATTTTAGAATTTTAGAAGTTTTGACTATAATTAAAGTTTAAGAACTATCCTGATTTTCAGAGCTTACAAAAGTTTGATAAAAAAATGACAAAATAGTTGGTTGGAATTTTGAAAATTTGGTTTAAAATTTTTGCGAAATTGGTTAAACTACAAAGTTACTATGTAAACTAAAACTATTTTGAGATTTTTAGCGAGTAGAATAGAAATTTAAAATATTTTCTGAAAATCATGTCAAGTCATAATGGTCAATAATATGTGGTCTACACAATGGTCACTAAACACGGTTAATTATCACGGCTATGTTCAAATATGCATTTTTAAAGCATTTTAAACCTAATGAGTGGAATTTAGCAGTTACATACAATATTTAAACTTGATTTTGCAGGAAGATTTAATCATTTAAAATTGGTTTGTGAACATAGTTTTTGTGAACAAACTTTATAAGTTTAAAATTTTGATTGCAAGAATGGTTAATTTTAAATGATTTAAAGGAATAAATACAATTTTGAAAATTTAAAGTTACTTTAGAATCACAATATTGTTTAAATACAACCTCAAGAGTTTTTATAAAAATACACACGTCATGCAGGTTATGGCGCTTTTACGACAACAGCAATTACACATTTGACAAACAAGAACAAAGTGATGAGAGAATGTCATAGTGGGGCACATATTAATGCATGTGAAAAGGGCGCAAACTTCAAGGAACTCGTCCTTGCCTCCTGGGCTGTATGGTGTTTCTTCGTTTATATTCTATTATTATTCTTCATGAGGTGACTAGTTCATCTTCATAGCTGGCGGGTTGTAAACATGGGAAATGGAGCCAGCCAAATACAGGTTAAGTTCAGGATTGTTCAAGTCCAGGTTTTCTTTTTCAGGTTCAAAAAACCATCCATTGTCCCAGGGTTTGAGCTGTTTCAATAGTTCAGTGGTCATTCCAAAGGTGGCTTGCCCATGAGGTCCAATTGTCCAAGGATCTCAGCTATTTTCCTCTTTACCACGGTGCGTTTGGGGGCGAAATTGAGGCCACACTCCTACTAATTGCTGAGCTTGTTTACTCGTAGTTTGTTGCAAAGTTTCATGGCTTGGTCATTCATGGTGGGCTTTGCGACCGGATCCTGGGTGGTATTTGGGATTGGTGATCTTGCAGACATGGTGGGCGATGCGTTGGTGGTGATACCACTTATCACCTGTCTGGGATGCATGTTGTTGAAGAAGGTGAGGAATTTGAGATGTCCATGTCGCACATGGTTGGGAATTCCATGTGGACAGTCTTGCCAGCGCAGAGCTCTGGGCGAAGGTACATGGTGATCCGGCAGTATTGAAGCAGAACCAGCCGGATGTCAATGTAACAGTTGAAGATTCCCTATCCTTGCTGCCGGGTGTCCCAGGGACAGTTATAGAGGTCGAGTACCACATCCAAAGCAAAGGCAAGCATCATCAGATCTTGCCAGCTGAAGATCTAACAGCCCTGGAAAACGTTTGTCACCTCAAGGTAGAAGTCCATTCTTGAGAGGGTCCCTGGCTCTCCTGCTAGATGAACTGCATTGGCCATCCTGGTCTGAGTTTCCTGCCAAATGCGTCCCTTTTTTTCCTGGTTAAGGGGACCTGGGTTCAATTGTTGGCGCATGAAGCTTAGGATCTCGGCGGCAGCTGGCGCAAAGGGTCTAGGCACGCAACCGTATGGGGATGGATACCCTCCATACGAGGGCGCCCTTAACGCAGGGATTCCTTGCAGCACAAATTTTTAATTACTTAAATTAATTAATAATTGACGTTTAAACCAGGTTTAGACATGGAGTATAAATAGTAAAATTTGGTGTAGATAGATAGATAGAGGGCGGTACCCTAGTCTTAAGGGGCCCTGGTGTTCAAGCCTGCATTAGGCTCATTACACTCTGCCCTGGAACCACCTAGGAGTGGTTTTCCTCAAATCGTTTTGATTCTTTTATGAATCGTTTAAAATCAACAACAGGCCCCCCTTGGACTGTTTTTGCATCTAAGGGGTCCGTGCCAAAGATTTTAAACCTTATTGCTGACAGTGCATTGCACTGTTTCAAGAGGTGAGTAGCGGTCTCTTCTTCCTCTTGGCAGAGTTCGCAGAGCCCATCATTGGCTACTCCAATCTTTCTCAAGTGAGCTTTGAGAGGACTATATCCAGTTAAAAGCCCAATGACAAGGCGTAACTCTTTTCTTGAGAGACCAAGCGATTGCCTAGCTCTGGAAATATTTGGCTCAGTAACATACTTTTTGGTATGTCGGCATGCGTCAAGATTTTGCCAGTATCTGACATGCTAAGCCATAATCCATTTTTTGATGGCTGATTTTGCCACCCTAATTGATGTTCCCACATGTAAAAGTGGGCCCATAAATTTAGGGTTTGTGCCTTCTTTAGCAAGCGTAATTTATTACTGGTGTAACTTATTCCATTTATGCTCTGGCGATCACAAATATTTCTTTTTAGGTATACATTTACATGGATTTTGATACATACTATTTGATTGGCTTTCTAAATTTGGATAATAATGATATTTACAAATATAAATGTGTTTTTATATTTTTACTCAAAGCGTTTAGGTTTATTGATTTTAGTGCGGTCTCTTAAGGTATGTTTAGGAAAAGGAGGAATAGATACTGGAATTTGATTTTGAATTTGGATATCAGGAACTGGATCTACAGGGGCAGAAACCTATTTTGACGTTTCCGCAGATTGTAATGCAAGGTTTTAATTTCAAGCGAGTGGCATGCACTCCAAAGGACTCAGAATCTTGTTTGCTGAGCTCCTCTATCACTACTGTTGGAAACTCGACCTTTGTAATTCTATGAAATGGTCCTGTAAATTTTGTTTAAAGTTTTGGTGTTTTATCCCTAGGGTAGTGTTTTTGATTTATAAACACAATATCTCCTTCTTTAAACATGTACCTGTGGACTTCTTTGTCATAGTTGCTTTTGTATTTTAATTGATTTTCCCCTATGATTTTCTTGGCTATTTCTTGCGCTAATGTTTTCCTTAAGGCTGTTAATTTTGTAGGCTATTGATAGTCTGTGTCATAATCATAGTGTAATTTTTGGACGTGTTGGTAAGTTACATCAGCTGGAACCCTAGCGTCCTGACCATATAAATCAAAGAATGAAGTACAACGGGTGGTTGTATGCTTACTAGTTCTATGCACAAACAAAGCAAACGGAAGGAAGTCATCCCAATCATCTTGCCTAGGATCAACATACGCAGCTATTATATCAATGAGGGTTTTATTGAGTTTTTCTACTAACCCATTATATGCTGAATGATAACTAGTGGTACTTGTTTTCCTGATTTCAAATAGCTTGCAAGATTTTTGCTACTAGTTCACTGAGAAAATTAGTACCTCTATCACTTAACAGTTCTAACAGCGCTCCATGCTGAAAAATGATCTCTAGCAAAACCCTAGTACTGTTGGTGCCGCAGTTTGAGGTACTGCTACGACCTCTGGCCATCTAGTGAAATATTTTGACACTACAATAATATACTGATTACCACTCTTAGTTTGATGAAGCGGACCTACAACATCTATTCCTACATGTTAAAAATGACCTGCTGTAGGAATAGGTTTCAGAGGTGGCAGATAGAAACCTTTTCTCAGGTTGCAGAAATTACAATCCGCAATGTACTCATTAACATCCTGTTTCATAGAATCCCATTAATATATCTCCCTCACTTATTCTCTCAATGGTTTTGGCGACACTTGTGTGTCCACCAAACAAATCTTTATAAAAAGTTTCAAAGAGTTTAGCTTATTGAGGAGTAGGAACTCATGACTAAGATTAGTTTGCGAAGGCGGAATGCAGCACAACGTACCTTTGCAGAGAACATAAGATGTGGCTATATTTTTAGATGATTGCTCATTTGTGACAGATGCGGGAATGGTCCCGTCTTTCAAATAGTCATGAAGAAGCTTAAGTTCAGGATCTTCTTTCTGAGATGGTCTCAATGGTACAGGCAGAGTAGGTTTCACTGTACAAATGAAACAAGAACAGACAAAGTTTAAATGGACAAGCTTAGCATCCGGATTGTTCTCATCCTTAGAATATCTTCTGGATAATGCATCAGTGTTAACATTTTGAGGACCAGGCTTATTGTCAATATCAATATTGTATTCTTGAAGCGTCATTGCCCATCTTTAAAGTTTTCCAGTGGGATATTTCTTAGACAATAGTTGCTTAAGCGGTTTATCATCTGTCTGCAGCCTAAACTCATTTCCCCAAATGTAGGGTCTAAATCGTTTTACTGCAGAAAAAAATCCTTAACCTCACGTTCAGTAGTACTGTATTTCCGCTCACACTTGGTGAGTGATCTACCATCATAAACAATTAGACGTTCATGTCCCTCTCCTGTAAGAGAGGCATCTGTTTAAATCAAGAATGACCTATCATATTTTGGATAGGCTAAGACTGGAGCTTCAACAAGGCACGGCTTCAACTTTTGGAAGGTGTTCCTACTTTCTGCAAAGAAGTAGAATAATTCATGCTTATTTAAGAGCTTATTCAAAGGGGGCGGCAATTGTTGTACATCCCAGAATGAATTGTCTGTAATAACTAACCAAACTTACAAATGAAGGTGCATTCGTTTAGGTTTTAGAATCTGGCCAATTCAAAATGGCAGTTACCTTTTCAGGGTTGACTTTTACTCCTTTCTTACTGACTATATGTCCTAGAAAATGCACTTCTTCCCTGCCTTTTTCTGCAATTTGCACTTTTTAAGTTTAAGTTTGAGACAGTATTCAGTGAGTCTGTCACAGACAGAGTGCAGATCTTTCAGATGTTGCTCAAAATTTATATACACAATTATGTCATCGATATTTACAAAGCACACTAACCGGTTAAACCGCTCAAAACAAATTGCATAGTGCGTTGGAAAGTGGCAGGCGCTGAGGTCAACCCCAATGGCATAACATTAAACTCAAACAAATCTAGGTGACAAGAGAATGCTGTCTTCTCTTTGTAACTTTCCTTAATGGGAATTTGCCAATAGCTCAAAAGCAAGTCAAGACTAGTGAAATACTTGGAATCACCTAAACTATCCAGAATTTCGTCAATTATAAGTAGCGGAAAGTTGTCTTACCAGGTGATCTCATTGAGTGCACAAAAATCAATGCAAAAGCAATCAGAACCATCAGCTTTCTTAACTAATAGAAACGGAGCATTCCATGGACTACTTGAAGGACAAACAACATTCTTAGCAATTATATCCTTAACTATGCCCTAAATAACCTGCTTTTGTGATTGGGCGGTTCGGTAGGGTCCTTTCTTGATCGGAGGATGCTCACCAGTTTCTATAGTATGGTCTGTCACTGTACAAATTCCTAGTTCAGGATTAAACAAGTGTCGATACTCAGTTATCAAGTCACGCATTAATATCCTTTTGTCTTTATTCAGATCCAATTCACTCAAGTCCAACTTTTCTAGAAAATCTACTTTTTTATGTGAGTCCTTAGCCTTAGTTACCTTAGAGGACTTTCTATGCTGAGCCAAAGCAATAATGTGCAGGTCAAACGCTGGGCATGCTTTTGCTAGCGTTTAACCTGCACATTATTGCTTTGGCTCAACATGAAAAGTCTACTAAGGTAACTAAGGCTAAGGACTCACATAAGGAAGTAGGTCCTCTAGAAAAGTTGGACTTGAGTAAATTGGATTTGAAAAAAGACAAAAGGGTATTAATACGTGACTTGATAACTAAGTACTGACACTCTTATATAATATAATTTGATGACTCAAGGGGTTCATTATTAGTACTGGAAAGTGATTTGAGCATGGAGTAACATATACCTTGCCCATGAATATTTCTTTGTTGGAAATGGCAGGTCGTGTGTTTTCAACCAGCAAATCAATGTCTGTTGACACTGAAACTTTAAGCCAGCATCTCAAGCATCTCATAACAAGCATCTCTGTTCTAGGCGGAATCACAACTGAGTTTAACAAGTAAATATACTGGATACACAAAATCAAGCTTCTTACTAAAATTTGCCTTTTTCTCACACAACTGACCTAGTTCAACCATATTATTTATGGAAGTTAAACGTAGTGTGCTTGAACAGGCGCAAAAAGTCAAGACCCAGTAAACAATGAAATGGTGTGTCTGATGCACAGTTTTTTCCTTAATCACGACTTTTAATTTTCCTGACATACAACAGAATATTATGGATTGTAAACATACAACAGAATATTATGGATTGTAACCGAACTAGCCATAACAGTAGGTCTAGTCCACTTGACATTGTCCATAGTTGCAGCTAATGTAAAGGAAATTAAGCTAATGGAAGCACCTGTATCTATAAGTGCTTTCACTGATTTACCTTGCACCCTGGCCTCTAACTTAAACCCTTGAGATTCAGGTTTAGGATGATCTAGTATTTACACCATACACAGCATGGTTAGTTTTCCCTACACCTTTCCAAAACCATACTGGAGTTTCCAGTCTATGCGAGATTCAAAATTTTCAGGTACACTAGGAGATCTAGGATTATTGGCAATTGCTAAAATTAGACTGATTCTGTTAACGCATTTTTGGCCTACTGTGTACAATATTTCACAAATAGGTCTATTTGATTGATCTACACACTTAAATCCGCAAAACAAACACAAGACATACACAGCAGTGTAAATGCAACACATGAAGATCCAAAGATCTATAAGATTCAATGGTAAACCTGAGATAAAGCAAACAACCCTCTATTCATTATACAAGAAATGGCGGTATTAGTTGACTTAGCTAAATTCATACCTCCTGTAGCATCAACACATAAACACAACACAACACAACATAAATTGGTATGATAAACATAAACATAAAACATGATAGTGGATTTCATGGGAATGAAATTGGTAACATCCCATCTGAAAAGTTTGATACTAACCAGCTGCTTAGCTGGTTCCAAAGATCCTGTTTTACTTTGGTACAACAATGTTTCATTGCCAAAGCAAACTGGGATTTCTTGATTTAGAGCACAATCGGTTGAAAAAAAGGATTTATGGGCAATATTTGCTTTAGGATCTACAAAACCCTAATGGTACTTGCCCATTATCTCAAACTCAATAGGTATTTTGTTGTTATAAGTTCCATTCATAGGCAATAATGAGAATTGATTATTTCTAAGCTCAGAACAGGGCCAAATCTGAATGGCGTCACCTTCAGCACGAGCATGTATAAGCGATTGGTTTAGAATGCACTTCGTTGTTAAAGTTGGGTTGGCTAAAATGTTCGCTCCTAAACTTTGAAGTGTTGTGTGCATGTTTTGACATGTTGCATGTATAGCATGGGGGAATGCGAATTGTATGTATTTATGAGTAGTAAAGGATAAGGCTTGTAAGGCCATAGACAAATGGTCAGTGGTTATCACACCGAGGAGTAGCTGACTCACAAATCGTTTTCTACAATAGAACAGAGAGTGAATCTCTTGTTGTATTGGCAAAAGAAAGCAGAAAGCTATTCCCTGGTCTGCAATTTTGACCTGTCTACCCTTACAGTCATTCTTTACCACCGGATTTTGAAATGACAGGGCTAAATTCCCATCATCTGAGAGCCAACTGGATTGGAAGCGATCCCTTTTACAGCTTTCCACTCGATGAATTTGCAATTTTCCAATTCAGTTGGTTCCCATTTTAGAAACGCGCCACTGTCTAATGCACATTGCATGTTTTATAATTGCAAGAAGAAACTACACCTGCTGTGCTTTTTATCTCTTTTTGATGGTGTCTCTTATACACGGAAGCAGGATACAAAAAGCAATTTGTTGATGTAAATTCTTGCCGATAGCAACAATTAATCCCACCTCCGGGATAATATCATTTTAGCCTATTTTCTGTTTGCCAAAGTTTCCCTGCAGGTTTCAGTTTGCCTGAATCACAAGTTTTCCGTTCCACCATACGCTTACACTGCTTGGCACTTACTTACAACTCTATGGAATCCTCTTTCTTAAGATTTTTGTCATTAAAAAGTACATGATGGTCTTGACCGTTTGCTTAGTTATCTTACACACCCATGCTTGACTCTTATACTGTATGAGATTTTGCTTATACATCAAAACTTTCATTGGTTGGACATAACTCTGCTTATTTTGTTTGTCAAAGTCCAAGGTGGACACTCATTGTCATCAGGCAACCTATAAATGTGTTTTCAGTTATTAGCTTGACATAACATTGGCTTACCCCGGGCTGAGAACAGTAGGCAGGATAGCACAGCAACCGCAAGAGCTACCTGGATATAGTTTTTTGGTTGGCCAAAGCCAGTTGAGCGTCCGGAGGACAGATTGTGTGTGGATTGCAGCTGCTTCCTTTCAATCTGGATTGCAGCGGCAGAGGGCCTGGCTTTGAAGGGGCCTCTTCTGGTTCTTTCTCCTCACTTTGTGATGTGGTGCAGTGGACAGCAGCAGAGGGGTAGCCCTTCTGTATGTAGTGCGGCCGTGGCGGCCAAATACCTGTGTGGGCTAAAAGAACATTCACCTCAGGCTGGAGGCTGAGGTTCCGCCTGTTAAGATCCTAGAGGTCGATGTTAGCCCTCGCCAGATCCTTCTCTAGCAAAGATAGTCGCAGGTCATTGGTGGGCAGTGCTGGTTCTGGCTGCTCCATCTTTACTAGGGGTCGAGCTATATCTTGGTGATTCGATCCCTCAAGTTTGACACATAGACCTCCTTCACCGGGGTCTGGTCTTCACCAGAATGGTAAAGTCCTTCCTTGTCTTTTGAGGAATGGTAGTCTTTCCCTGGGAAGGATGAACCCACCACAACCCACCCAACCCACACAAATCCAAGACAGGATTTGTGTGGGTTGGATGGGAAGAGAGGTAGGTCATTTAGAAGATCAGTATGTGTGTGCTTCCTTTGTCTAACTCTCTTGTTGCCATTGAGCAGTCCTTTCTGTTGGCTACTTGAAACAAGCGTCATCTTAAAGTAATTGTTTCTCTATTTGGGCAAACATCCTAGCATGATCCAATTAGCGAAGTGGAGGTACTGGTTCTCCTCAATCAATTAAGAGTTCACATAGATATTCTTCTTCTAGAGATAAGTGTATTTTATTTTCATCTCATGCCCCTTGTCGACATTTATTGTTAGTAAACCAGATGTAACCATGAAGCAGTTGCGAGTTCACTGTGGGCATAGGGTGTACTGTTAGCCTTTTATGCCTGTTACCCATGGGATCAGTAGAAATGAATCGTGTAGGTGTTTTGATGACTACAGATGACTACATTCTCTACATGTTATCAATATTTGATACTTTCCATCAGATTTAAATTTTGGAGAGCTGTGGTAGGTAGTACGTAGTAGTTGGTATCAATAATTGGGAGATACCCAGTGCCCTTCCATCAATTTAAAAATTGGCAAGATGACTGTGAAAAGGTGGTTTTGGCAATGGGGGTGACTTGTCGCTTGATGGGTTCTTAGAGGGTTCTCTAATAGGAGTAGACGAGTCTATTTGAACTGGGTTACTCTCTCCTTCAGCTCTTTTATATTTGTGTTCTTTGCTCTTTTTGTTTCCTCCTTTGGTAGGTTCTGTAAGAGTAAAAGTAAAAGTAATTGAAATTAAAGCAAGAGTAAAAGTAAAAGTAATTGAAATTTTAAGAGTCGAGTAAAAAGTAAAAGTAATCCAAAATCCGTTACTTTTATTACTTTAAGTAAAAATAAAAGTAACTTTTTACAACACTACTCCATTAATAAAGATGGGGGTTCTACTCTTGGTTTTTGTTCCCTAGGATTTTCCTCCTTTACGATTTGTACATCTGGTGTCTCTGGGTAGTCTCTGGTAAGTCCGTGGATAATCTCTTAGTGGGTAGTATGGAGTATGTGTGGGACACTGTTTGTCAACTACTAGGATATAGAAAGAATATGCCTTGCACTTGTTTTAAATGAAGCTCGTGGTGTACTCTAGATTTTCTCCTGCCTATACTCTCTCAGCCCACTTGGTAAAGTGATTATCAATAGATTTTCCATTGTCAGTTGTATCTATGTTTTAAATTTCAAGTCATATAGATTTTATTGGGCCGAGTTATACTTGTTTTAAATAAAACTTGCATACATCATTATTGACCGCACAATTTGTCAGATCGCAAGATCATGAATATCAATCAATTTTTTAATCAATTCAATTCTCCGTTGTTAGTTGTATATATGTTTTAAATTTCAACTTATATGAAGTTGATTGGGCAGAGTTATTCAAAATCAAAAAAGCATTAGGAACTTATTTACTTTCTTACTTACTTGAAGATAACTAGGACTGCCGGATTCATCAAAAATGATTAACCAAAAAAATGACCAAAAAACCAAAAAAACCGTTGAAACATAATTAATTAATGAGATTTCTATCAATGAAATGGAGAGGTACGGTCTAGTTCACCCCCCTCCTTTTAACCTTAAAATTTCAGACCCCCCTCCTAGACAAAGATCGAGTTTTCCACAGAAATTTTTTAATTTTTTTAACCTAGCTTCCCTCCAGAATTTTAAATCTTACATATTTGAAGTATTTTGTTTTGAAAACCAGATAATACAACCTTGACCCCTTCTAGATTTTAAAATTTTCTACACTACCTTTTCAGAATTCAACATGCAATTAACCCCCAGGTAATCCTTCCCCCCTTATATCCTAGCTGCCAAAAAACTATGCTTATCTGGAGTTGAATGTACTATATTTTTACTTTAAAAGTAACATAAGTGAGTATTTTAAACAATAATGCTAATTAAAACGATTAAAACGAATTTTGGTTTCAAGGTTAAATAAAAGGTTTTACTTTTTTGTGTTTGTTTTTTTGTTTAAGCATGAGAAAAGACTGATTTTTTTGTGTTTTTTTTTTAAGTATTTTTTTGAGTTTTTAAGTGCTTAATTAATAAAATAATCTTGTTTTTACTATTTCATATTGCGTTTTTGTAAAGTTCATTATGCAGTAAGAGTTTTATTTAATAAAAAAATTGTTTGAAAATAATATTTTTAAAATATAAAACTAAAACCTGGTGCAATAAACGTTAAAAACGTTTTTAATGTTGAGTTTTTAATAAAAACTTAACAATGCAATGCTAATAATTAATTTAAAAAAGGGATAAACAGTTAAATTAGGAACATTTCCATATTTGTCAGTTCGGCAAAAGCTAAGGCTAAAGTACTTTAGTACTAAGCCTTTTTTACTACTTTATGTTATGCGACTATATATTTATGTGTTTAGTATATAGCTTCTTTTAGATTTGGGATACGTTGAGACGAGTAGGAGAATAGAAAGTTTTGCACTTCCAGAAGTGAAACCCAAAAGTGCAGAATGCTCATTTGGCGGTTGTGCAGCCGGCGGAGATTGGTAACGTGCAGCAATATTTATTACAAAGTAATAGTTTGAGCTAATTAAGAATATTATTTTCAAATTTGATTTATTTTAAAAATTCATTTTAAAACCTTTTTTTTTAAATTTACGATAAATTTACTTAAATTCAAACAGAAACACCAATTATACACAGCATTTGTTTTCTGTTTTTTGATCACCAAGACAATTTTTTTGTCTTTTACACTTTATATGTTCAAAAATATCAATTTATTATTACAATATTTTTTAGTATAATATGTATAGAAACTTTACGTTTACGAGTTTACATTTAATTATAATGCATTTCAAACTGTGTTTTAGTCAATACAAAAATTTAAAAAAAAACAATTTAAACTAATACAAAAAATTCTAAAACATGTCCATAAGGTAAAACCCCAAAATACTGAAGGTTGTTTTGTTAATTTTGTTAATTTATTTTAATTTAACAAAAGCATTTATGCTTTAAAAAAATTATTTTATATGATGGAAAACCAGGTCATAATTTTGTTACGCAAGAAAGGTTAAATTAAATTGCGTATATTTAATTTTGTTTCAAGGTACAGTACAAAGTCAAAACTTTTGTCTTTAATTTCAATAATTTTTTGTAAAAATCCTTTACCCTGCCACCTATAACCCACAATTTTTCTTTGTCAAAACAATTTTAGTGGTTTACAAGAAATGAAACAAAAATGGCGTTTTTTTTGTTGATATTTCTGTAATTGAAAAATTGCTTAATGGTATAATAGTTTTAGTGACAAAAATTAATGGTTGAATTATATCTGGCTGACGCTGAAAATTAGTATGCAGATTTAAAGGGACCCATTAAAATTGTGCGATTATGAAGTTTTTATTTAAAAAACAAATAAGAACGCAGATTTTTTTTTTAATTCCACATTTTTTTTTAAATATACAAAAATTAACCAATTTTAGCTCTTTAAAAATTTGCATTTGGGTTTCAAAATGAGTAATTTAATAAATTATTATTAAAATAGGGATTTTGATCCTTATTATTAAACCGCTTATTTTAAAAATTTTGAATGTTTTTTTGTGAAATAGTCGATTCAATACTGCAATTTTCGAAGTCAGCCATTTTATTTGCCTATAGTGTCTGTGTTGTTTAGAATTTTTTTTGAATAAATTCTTTTTGTTATTAATCCGTCACTATAAGAGGCGCGGTTTACTGTTGGTTTTTAGTTGATGAAATTTTATTCTCTAAATTTTGTGTCTCTAGCTTAACAGCACAAAAAAACGGGCAACTATCCAAATCCCAAACAACAGATCCCAAACTCGCCATACAATTTTTCTTGAACAATGTATTTTAAAGGAACACTGACACTGGCTTTTTCATTTTGATGAAAATGAAAAACAACAGAAATCGGATAACAAACACTGTTGTTCTCAGTAAACGTTGAAGTTTTGAAAAACGGGTAATTTCCATAATCTTGTTTAAGTCAAGCATTTTGACAAGCAATTTTTCTTAAATATAGTCATTGCTGTGGTTTGAATTTGTCCTTTGTTTTTCCGTTTTTCTTCTTGTTCCACATGATTTATTAATTCTGGCGTTAGTTTTGAATGTTCCCGTTTTGGCCACTGACTTTCTTTTTCCATTAAAAATGCTGGGCCTGTCCACCAAATTGACCAATCTTTTGTCTTTATATTGAGACCTCGACTTGCAATATCCACAGGATTTAAA
>JASAMX010017881.1:0-23393 GCA_030248175.1 Microlaimidae sp. YZB2_3 | reverse complement strand
AAAAACGCCTGGAAAAGCTAGAAAATTCACAAAATCCAACTAATCAGTCACGGTAACAAAATTCAGGGCTCACTTTAGCTTCAGAAAAAATTTTTAACAGCCCAGAAATATCTAAAGAAGTACAGGAGCAAATAAGGCGCCACAAAAATCAAAAGTTGGCTGTTCTAAAAGGATTTCCGGAGCCAGCCGATCAAAGAGAAGAATTGCAGACAGTACAAGAGATTATAAATCAATGCTTCTCTGATGCAACATCGGCTTCCAAAGTTCTCAAAGTTTTTCGCTTTGGTACAAAAAACAGCAACTACCCTAGACTTTTGAAATTGCGTTTTCTGAGATCTAATGAAAAATCTGAAACCATCAATAAATTTAAAAAATTTCGAGAAAAGCCTGCATTTAAACATCTCTCTCTGCGGCCTTCTTACACCTACGCTGAAAGGCAGAAAATTCAGGCTCTCTACAAGAACGTAATGCCAAAGAAAATCCAGCGGATTGGTTCGTGAAGCATGTGGGATCATCTCCAGATAATTGGATCGTCGCGCCGGTTGACTGTCACTTCTCCCGCCCAATTGTTGATCTACCCGGGCAGAAAAATTTTGGTGCCAAAAAAATATTTCCGAATTTGTTTTCAACTCACCTGGATCCAAATAGGACAGTCACACAGATTTCAGAGATTTTGGGCTTCGTTGCATTTCATTTAATGCCCGCAGCTTAACAAACAAATTAAATGAGTTATCTATTTTACAGCATTCATTGGTTTATGATATAATCTGCATCTCAGAAACATGGCTTAAAAACAATTTACCAGACTCATTTTTAAACGCTAACGGTCTTTATTCGTGCTTTAGAAGTGACCAAGATTCCGAGAGCGGAAGTGGGGTAGCTATTTTAGTAAAATCCTCAATTAACTCATTTGAAGTAAAAATTGACGAAAAAATCCCTAACATTGAGTCCGTTGCTGTGGACATTGTCAGTAAAAATCGTAAAAAACTAAGATTTGTATGTCAATATTATTCTCCAAACAATCGAGATTTAGAAACGCTAAAATTTTTTTGCGACTTAAATGTTTTTTTGGCCAAAGTTAATTTTCCAGCCATTTTTACTGGGGATTATAATTCTCCAAATATCAATTGGTCTGTACCCATAGTTTTCAATAATGATAAATTCCAAGAAACTTATTTAAACAATGTCTTGGAATGTGGTTTACGTCAACTCGTGTTTTTTCCAACTCATAATTATGGAAATACCTTAGATTTAATTCTATGCTATCAAAAACGTCTTGTTTCAGACATAAACCAGGCGAACTTTTTTCTTATACGTGCGACCATATTTCGTTACTTTTTTCAGTTCATTTTTCGCTAAATAATACATTGTTTGACACTAAAAAAATTAGAGATTATAAAAATGGAAATTTTGAAAAAATAAAAAATGAATTAAAAAGTGTAAACTGTACAAAAATTGTAAACGAGTCGTTTAGTATAGATGACATTTACAACGCTTTCTGTGAAATCAACCTAAGGTGTATTGAGAAATATATCCCTTTAAAACTATTAAAACAAATAATATTTTGTACCCCCTTATATTGAACGGTTAGTTAAAAAGAAACGCAAGCTTTATACAAAAAGCCATTTATCTTTAAAAAATTATAATAATTACAAAAACATCTGTAAGCTTTACAAACTTAAGATCAATAACTTTTTTGTACGAAATAAACTTAACATTATCAATAGCAATAATATACATTCATTTTATAATTATGCTAACTCTAAACTGCAATGCAAAAAGTCTAAAATTGGACCAATTAAAACCAATGAAAGAAATTTTACAAGCGATAGCACTGATTAGTGCGAAATTTTTAGCAAGTTTTTCGCCTCAGTTTTCACAAAAGACGATGGTATCATACCAAATTTTACCGAAAAGGTTCCCACCAATATTGGTTTGCATAGCGTCCCATTTCCAGTGCAAAAATTGGCAAAAAAAATCAAAAAGCTCCCTTCTAAGTTTTCAATTGGCCCTGATGGACTGTGCGCATATTACTTAAAACAGCTATCTGAAGAGATCGCCATGCCACTAGCGCTAATTTTTGAGTTATCACTACAATCAGGTCTGTCCCCCAAAGCTTGGAAAGACGCTGACATAATTCCCATTTTTAAAAAAGGTTTCGTGGGGTATCCTTGACTTCAATTACATCTAAACTCATGGAAAGCATTGTAAATGACGAAATACTTGGTTATTTATTTAAAAATAATCTTATAAGTAAAGAAAAATTCGGATTTCTTTCTAAAAAATCAGTGGGTTTATAACTTTTAGCTACTCTACAGGATTGGGTAACAGCGCTAGATAACAAAAATTACGTTGATTGTATGTATATTGATTTTGCCAAAGCCTTTGATTCTGTAAGTCACTCCAAGTTACTTACAAAATTAAGGGGTTATGGCATCTGTTATGAATTATATGCATGGATTCAAAATTTTTTGTCCAATCGAAGACAACAAGTTATTGTCGAAAACTCCAAGTCAGATTATGTTTCTGTTCCAAGTGGCGTCATTCAAGGCAGTGTTCTAGGGCCCCTGCTTTTTATGTTGTATATAAATGACTTGCCAGAATGCTTAGTTGGGGACACAAAAGTAAAATTCTTTGCAGACGACGCATATATGGTGATAAGATAAGATGGGGATATAATGGTGATATGGTGATAAAATAAGATATAAGATATATATGGTGATTCTAACTCAAATAAATATTTTCGCGACTATCTAAACAATTTTTGCCAATGGTCGAACACTTGGCAATTAAAAATTTCATCAGAAAAATGCAATTTACTTTCTATGAGCAAAAATAATTCCAAAACTAAGCAATTTTTACTAAATAAAGAGATTGATATTGTGGATTTTGTTAGAAATTTAGGTGTTGTTATGTCATATAACCTTAAATTTGAAATCCACATTGCTAAAATAGTAACAAAAGCTTACAACAGAGTGTCTTTAATCTTTAGAGCTTTTCAAAGTAATGATATGTCAGCGCTGCTAAAAGCGTACACTACCTACGTCCGGCCTCTGTTAGAAACTAATACAGTGGTGTGGAATCCTCACTATATTAAAGATATTCAAAAAATAGAAAAAAATACAAAAAATGTTTACACGGCGCTTGTATAGCAGATGTGTATTTCCTTATGTATCATACAATGATAGACTAACAGAGTTACGTTTAGATTCCTTAGAAAATCGAAGAATAAAAAATGACTTAGTAATGATATACAAAATTTTGCATGGTTTCGTAGACATTAATATTGATAGATTTTTTTCTCTGGAAAATAACCACATAACCCGAGGAAATATATATAAACTAAAAATGAACAAATTTAATACAGATATTAGTAAATACTATTTTAGCACTAGAGTAATATCCGTTTGGAATTCTTTGTCTTGAAACAGTAGGAGCACGTTCTTGTATATCATTTAAAAACAAAATTAAAAATATTACGTTTACAAACTAGCATAAGGCTTTTTTTAAAATTTCTTTATTTGTATTATTTATTTTGATATTCTTTTAACAATTTTGTATTATGTATTGTGATTTTTAAAACACTATAGCATATAGTTGTACAAATGTGTTACTGTCCATAATCTGTGCGACTAAATAAAATAAATTTACTTACATACTTACTTACTTAATTACTTACACACACACACACACACACACACACACACACACACACACACACACACACACACACACACACACACACACACACACACACACACACACACACACACACACACACACACACACACACACACACACATTTATTTATACATTCTCAAAATGCTGAAAAAATGAACTTTATTGTTTTTCATTCTTTACGCCATATAGTACCGAGCAGTGGCGAAAAAAATACACCAACCAAGGAGGCCGTGGTTATTGTTTAAACTTATTCAATTTTTTTTATTCATTACCTACTCCAAAAGTTGCCTTCTATAATTTTTAAAATTCCATAAAATTGCAGTAAAAAAATAAGCTAAAGAAATGTTTTAAACGGCCTAAGACTTTAAGCGGCCTAAACCTAAGTCTATAAGGTTTTTTGAGCTTCAGATTCAAAGAACTATTATCTCAAAAATGAACAATCAAAAAACGATGATCTTATTACTGTTAGATACACCATAATTTTAGTTTTTGATCATACCATACTGTTATGCAACAAAATTTAATATTTAAGTTGATATTTATACTTTAGTGAATTTCTTCATAACAGTGGTGTTACACCTTAAACTGAAAATTTGTGTATAAATTTAGTAAGCACTTTGGCCTTTTTTCGCTCCTGAAGTTTTGCCACGTAGAATCTTCCAAACACGTGGACTTTTTTGTCCACTTACGTTAAAGCCTGGTTATATTAAAGATTCAAAAATCACTGAGGACCCATTCGGAAAGCAAGGAATGATGCCAACCCGAACGCAGTCTAATTCCGCAGAAATCGATGTTCTTCGCAACAAAGTGTGTGAACTTGAGGCGGAGCGGTCGGAATGGATAGCTGAGAAGGGACAGCTGGAGGAGCGTGTTCGAAAGTTGGAGGAATCGTCCCAGTTTTTGGACCCCCAGAAATTTCCTATGCTGATTGCCGATGTCTGTTCCCAGGTGGTTAAGCAGCTGTTGCCAGTGCTAAACGATCTTTTTGAAGAACATATGGCAAAGCTTGACGCCAAGCGAGAGCACGGACAGTTTGCTGTAATTACTGGACTTCCTGAAAACGGAACAGACCCCACTGATGTAAAGGAGTTTGTTGCCAAGCTGGCAGGTGATGAACAAGTTGTAGAAGTGGAGGACTACTTTCGTATAGGTCCTGATAACAATGGGTTGAAAAAACCCAGACTGTTAAAAATCAAGTTTTCCAACATCGGTGTGCGTAACAAGCTAACCCGCTCAGGCGGCAAACTAGAGAGACAGAAAATTCAAGGGCGTTTATATGAGGCCCCCTATGACGTATGAGCAAAGAGCTGCCCAAGCCGCAATGATCAGTGATATTAAAAAGTACCGCGAAAAACACCCAAATGCCAAAATTCATGTGAAGGTACACCAATTTGGGTGATCCTTACATTTATGACGGCATCACAAAAGAAAAAACTTTGAAAAGAAAGATGAGGTTTCAAAACAGCATAGGAATTTTTGCGATCCTTTTGCAAATCAGTTGTATTGAAAGCTTTTAGTTTCAATGCAAGAAGTCTCAAAAATTCTTTAGCTGAGTTTAATATCATTTTAGAAGGAAATGACGCAACATATAATAACTCAAAATTTGATATTATTTTTATAACAGAAACGTGGCTTTCAAATGAAATAAATGATGCCCTAATTAATCCAAATAATTCCTATCATATATTAAGACATGATAGACAATCAAGCAATCATGGAGGTGTCATGTTAATGATTAAAAATATTTATTCGCCCACAAACTACTAAAGAAGAAGATGATTTGATTTTTGAATTACTAAGAAGCTTAATTTTTAATTTTGAGGGTACTGTAATTCTAAGTGGTGATCTTAATCTTCCTGGTTTAAAATGGCATACAAAAGAAATAGTTTCAAATAATCAAAATGAAAAAAACTACTTTTTCTTTTTTAGTGAGTTAGGACTTGTTCAACTAATAAAAAACCCAACTAGAGGAGACAACTTTTTGGATTTGGTACTTACTACAGATATTGACATTTTCAATTCAGTAGACCTAGCACCAAACTTTTTAAAATCTGACCACTTGTCCATAACTTTTGAGATTAATGTATGTTATGAAAATGTAAAATATAAATCACAAAAAGATATTGTACCAAATTTTGCAGAAGCAGACTATGATTCCCTTTTTTTACTCTATGCTTCCCACAATTGGGATGAAGTTTTTAAAAATTGTAACAGTGTTGAAGACCAGTGGCAAAGTTTCAAATTAAAACTTCTTGAAGGCATAAATAAGCATGTTCCAACTAAAACTATTAAAAATAACTTTGGAAAAACAAAATATCCTGCAAACATTCTTAAACTTCAAAGGAAAAAGCTAAGACTTTGGCACAAACGAACCAAAAAAAAAATCACAGGAAGAGTACAAACAAATAAGCAGAGAGTATATTGAAGAAGTTAAGAAACATAGCATTTTTTTGGAGGAGCAAACGCTAAAGCAAGGAGACATCCAAAGTTTTTATAAATTTGTTAACAAAAAAATAAAGTCAAGAAGTTTCCTTCCAGCTCTTCTAAAAGATGACTCCACCTATGCTGTGGATGATTCTGAAAAAGCAGAAATGTTTGCAGAATATTTTAGTTCTATATTTACTATAGATGATGGAAAACTTCCTCATTTTAGCCCTGAAATAACAGAAATACTAGATAATTTGGTGTTTACTAAAAAAGACGTTTTAAAAAGTTTTAAAAAATTGACCTAACAAATTTTCAAAAACTCCTGATGATATTCCTGCATATTTTTTAAAACGTCTCGCAAAAGCTTCTTGCTGAGCCCTTAGCTAAAATTTTTAACAGTTCTTTTCAAAACTGGTAAACTTCCCTGCGACTGGCTCATTGCCCTAAGTGATTCCAATTTTTAAGAAAAAGCTAAAAACAAAAAAAAGAAAATTACAGACCTGTTTCCTTAACATCTTATTCATGTAAAACAAATGTAAACTATAGTGCGTGACAAACTTTTCTCCTTTTTTCAAAAATTCTTGTCTAGGTCTCAACATGGTTTTAAGGACAAAAGTTCAACAGTCACGCAGCTATTAGAATCACTAAATGATTGGACAAAATCGTTAAAAAACAAAAAATTCTGTCGAGATAGTTTATTTGGACTTTGCGAAAAAAAGGCTTTTGACTACTGTATCCCACCAAAAAGTTGTTACACAAACTTGAAAAATACGGAGTTTGTGGTAAATTTTTAGACTGGATCAAGGCATTTTTAACAAACAGATCTCTAAAAGTAGTAATCAACAAATCTGTTTCAAAACCTTACAAAGTAACCAGTTCTGTTCCTCAAGGTTCAGTACTGGGGCCTTTGTTATTTTTGATTTATATAAAATGATTTAGCAGATCATGTGGAAAGTTCCTGGTGTTAAATTATTTGCAGATGATGCAAAAATTTACACTGAATTTTGTGCAAATGATGCTAATAGTATTACTAATGAAACTCTCAAATGACAAAAGGACCTCTGATAATGTGGCAGATTGGGCAAAAGTATGGCAGCTAAAACTTGCTGAAAATAAAAGTGTGAAACGTTTCATATTGGACAAACTACTGAGCCCATAAAAAACACATATTCAATTAATAATCAAGTTCTTAATAGTGTTCCAATAGTGCGCGACTTGGGTATTTATATGTCTCAAAATTTAAAGTTTTCTTATCACTGTGAAAGGATTGCAGAGAAAGCTATGCAAAGATCAAAGCTTTAATTCTTTCGAAGTTTTAAAACCAAATCTGTAATAAATTTAGTGAGAGCATATAAATCCTATGTTAGGCCTATTGTAGAATATGGCTCTGTTGTATGTAACCCACACTTAAAAAAAGATGTAGAGTTAATTAAAAAAGTCCAAAAACGTTTTACTAGACGACTGTTTAGAGCTTTGGTCTAAATTACACTAGCTATGAAAATAGGTTAGTTTTCTTAAAGCTTGAAAAACTTTCTGACCGCAGAGCTAAAACTCATCTTTGTGAAATTTATAAAATTATTAATAACAAAACTTGTCTTCAACCAAAAGATTTTTTCTCTTTTAATATTAATTCCACTAGAGGACACCCTTTTAAACTTTTGATAGAGGATAGCAAAATTGAAGCAAGAAAATTTTCTTTCCCAAACAGAGCTATTTCTAGTTGAAATTAATAAAAATTTAACTCAGGTTTCTGTAAATTCCTTCAAAAAATCCAGACAATTATTTCATGCTTCTTATGTAGAATTTTGTTGTCTTTTTCTTATATGGCTTAGAGTTAGCGCAGATGCTTATTTTCTGAAGGCATCTGCCTTCTAAGCTGTTTTTTTTTAGCATAATAACAATAATATCATACTGTTTTTTTTACTCGTGTTGCATTTGGATCGCATTCAGAAGAACAAGATTTGTTCAGTTTTCTTGGTATTTTTAAATTGATTTTTCTGATTGCATTTTAACAAATTCTTTCTGTACATCTAAGTTTTTTCTCTTATCTGTGTGTTTGCATTCTATGTAACGTTTTTAAATTTGTATTTTGTGATTCACCAATTGTGACATTAATATTTTTGTTTTATATGTTACTATTGCTAAAAAATAAAAATATTCTTCTTCTATTCTTCTTCTTACTTTGTCTCATATTTTCTAAGCGGTTTAGTCTTGTTTATCTAAAATTTGTAAATTTTGTAAACATTACTTCAATCGGTAGAACATTTTTTGGATTATTAGTATTCCATCTTTTTTTTAAATTTTGAAAATGAATTTTTTCTCTCTACCCTTATAGTAACCATAATATTTTAACAAAATTAATGATAAATTTTTGGAATAAAAACGTATTTTTACAGGTGAAAAACGAAAATAACAATGTTTTATGAATATGCCGCTTTGCAAATAGAACTCTGCTAGTAACGTTTTTGGGCTACATCTTCTTATAAAAATTTGAATTATTCTTAAAAATCTCCTCCACAATGGTTTATGTGAACATTTTCTGTTTACAGACGTCACCATTTTTTGAAAATTCTAAAAAACTAATAAAATCATATCATGTTGAACAAATACTTGCTCAGAGTAATTATTGCAGCCCAAAAAACCTTGCACATTTAATCTATAGCTTGAGGTTTCAAAGCATCTAATCTTAACTAGTGTTTTGTATTAATCGATTTTTTTCCAACGTTTTTCAAAACCGTAAAAATAAAATTACATTAGCCTACTTTATTCAGTGAATTAGTGCTGTTTCAAGACTGGCTTTCTGAAGTGGGATTACTATTTTGGAGATGCCCGATCCAAGATGTCAAATCGATATTATTGATTTTGCCAAACTAATATATGTAATATTTCAAGTGTTGTGGACTACAATAAGCCCATTGTCTGTGGTAGTACCCTTGAAGTTGGTATCTTCCACAATTTAATTTTTTTTTGGAAAAAAATAGATTTTTTGATTGAAAATAATTTTAAGTTTTTTTTTTGATTTGTGATTAAGTTTGATTCACATTGTATGAAATTGTTTGAATTCCTCAAAAATCAACTTTATTTTGGTAATTTTTTTATTTTTAAAAAAATTACCAAAATGAAATTACCAAATTTTTTTATTTTTTATTTTTGTTTATTAAAAATTTTTAGTGATTTTAAAACTTAATCAGTTTACCTTTTTAGAAAATTCAAACCCCACTGCTCATTTGTTATTACTTAGTCCTCATACAGTTCTTTTAACTGTAAAACATTCATTTCTAAACCATAACATATGCTAGAAATTATGCTCAAATTATCTAATTATTAGAAAAAAACGTGTTTAACTTTTCAAAAAATCAACTTTTTTAAAAAAATGTTTAATTTCTACAACCAAAAATTAACACTGGTTAAAATGCAGTGTTCTCAACGGAAGTTAATTAGTTAGTTAGTTAGTTCATTGTGAACCCAGTTGTAGAGTGTGCTTAAGTGTTGTTATAAAATCGCTGGCAAGCATTGCGTTCACATTTTTAAGTGTTGTTCCAAAATCACTGGCAAGCATTGAGTTCACAATTTCTACTGTTGTTCCGAAATCACTGGCAAGCATTGAGTTCACATTTTCAACTGTTGTTCCGAAATCACTGGCAAGCATTGAGTTCACATTTGTTTGTACAAATTGAGATAGTGGTCATGTATAAGTTAATAATATTTTTATTTTTAGCTTCAACTATTCAGCTTAAAATCACAGGCTGTTCATATTAGCTGTTATAGCGCGTTTTATAGTCGCCTTATAAAGCTTATGTGGCAGTTCTGGTGAATACCTTGTCGTGTGATATAAATAACTTGCTGATGTGGATATAAAAAGACAGAGCACAGTATATAACTAGTTCAAGCCTTGTCTTAAAACCGGCGAGCGTGGCCTTTTCTAATTAAAATCTTTTTTTAATTCTTTTTTTCTCTATTAAAATTTTTTGATGTCTTTACTATCTTTTTTAAATTTCTAGATAACTAATAAACAGAACAATTATATTAATATAACTGAAGAAACACCTATCATTAAAACAAAAAGTTTAAAAAGGCTATGAAAATATTTAAAGAAAAATAAAAATATCTACAAAAATAAAAAAATTCTCAAAAATAATTTGTATTATATACATTTTTGAGTTTTCTTAAATATTACATTACATTTTTGTGAAAAATATATACACTGTAATGAAAAAATTGCTAAAAACGTAATTAAATTGGTATAACAAAACTAACTAAATGTATATTTTTCTAACATGTATGTAGCTTGGATTTTTCTGTATCATTGTAAACTTTGAACCGGAATTAAGTGCCTTTTTTTATGTTCCGTCTAAAAAGTTTTTTTATAGCAAAGGCGACCGGCTATGAATATTTCATATTACCGCCTAAAACCCTATATCAGCACTGTTGCTGGTATAGGGTTTTAGTCAATGCCCCCCCTCTCCAATAGAGGATTTTAGGGATTGACGTGAGGTGAAATTTGTTTTCCACTATAAAAAAAATGTAACAACATGAGGCTATATAAATTCAACTTAATTTATTATACATTTCTAACCATCACATATGCTAGTAATTATGCTTAAATTATTTAATTATAAGTAAAAATGTGTTTAACTTTTCAAAAAATCTAACTTTAAAAAAAATGTTGAATTTCTATGACCAAAAATTCACACTGGTCAAAATGCAGTGCTCTCAATGGAAGTTAGTTAGCTAGTTCATTGTGAACCCAGTTGTCAAGTAAACGATTATGTGTTCATAATTATTAAATGCAAGTTGTTATACTTTAAGTTTTAATTAGATTTATAGGCACCTTGCACTGGAACTCGGTTTATACATGAAATATGCAATATACATAAGCGTCACCATAATGGATAATTACCGTATCTCGTACTTATCTTTCGTAGTATGCAGATCTTTCGTAGTCGGAGTATCGAAAGCGCGCGAAATTTTGATCGGTTGATCTGCATACTACAAGTTACTACTACTAGAAGATGAGAAGACCAAGTGAAATTGTGCGTTCATTACATAAAGGCGCCTTGCACTGGAACTCGGTTTATACATGAAGTATGCAATAAACATAGCGAGTCACCATAATGGATAATCACAGTATCTCCTACTTATCTTTTGTAGTATGCAGATCAACCGATCGAAATTTCGCGCGCTTTCGATACTCCGACTACGACAGATCTGCATACTATGAAAGATAAGTAGGAGATACGGTAATTATCCATTATGGTGACGCTTTGTATATTGCATACTTTATGTATAAACCGAGTTCCAGTGCAAGGTGCCTATAGTTAAGAAATATGTGTAAATATTATTATTATATTATATTATTATAATATGTGTAAATAAATATGTAATTATTTTTGCAGTTGCGTAATAAGAATTGGTTATAACCAGATCCCCCTGCATAAATTACTATAAACACATCGTAGTTAAACCGCTCATCTTTTCATATAACATGTAAGTGTAGCCGGAATCCAGCGCGGTAATTGTTAAAAAACCGCACATCACCGTTTAATAGACTATTTCGACATAAGGCGTTTTACACAGTAAAATTCCAATACACATTAGGCCGAAAGTTGAATTTAAAATAATATATAAATGAAAACTTCTATTAATTTTTGCAGTGTAAAATAACTTGTAAACACTAAAGAAAAAATATAAATTTGATTGGATTTGTAATAATGTAGTTATTAATGTTTAATTTCGTAAAAACGCGAACATAAAAAATAAAATTACGAAAGTAGGATTTTACTCGATAATCAAGGTCGGGAGTTCGAATCCCAATGAACTTCTTTTTTCATTTTTTGTACCGGGACGTATAATTTATATTTAGTTTTTTAGTGATAGATAGAATATAGCTGCATAATACTTACCTGGTGTTTTTTTTTGGAAAAATTATTTTCCGGAAGATTATTTACATATAAAATCCACAACAATAATGAAAAACAATATTTCGAGGAGGATTTTTAATTAAAAAATCAACCATACTATTATATTAAAAGAAATTAAACAATAGACTCCAAGAAGCTTTTTACATTACAGACTTTGGTTTTAATTTTTTTGTGTCTATAGCAAAATATCTACATCAAAAATTTAGTATCTACATCAATCACTAGCAGATCTATTTTCTTTCTTATTTTATTAATACCAATCAATTAATTGATTTTTTTAAAATATCTAAAAAGATCTGTTTTTTATTAAATTCAATTTTAATAAGTTTAAATGAAATTTTGATAAGTTTAATCCCGGTACAAAAAATGGAAAAGGAACTTCATTGGGGTTCGAAATCCCGACCTTGCAGTCGAAAGCCGACCGCCTCAAACCACTAGACCATCAGAGCATCGGATGAAATAGAGTAAAATCCTACTTATATATTCGGTGCTCGGTATGATCGTAATTTTATTTTTTATGTTCGCATTTTTACCAAATTAAACATTAATAACTACATTATTACAAATCCAATCAAATTTATATTTTGCCTTTAGTGTTTACACGTTATTTTATACTGCAAAATTAATAGAAGTTTTCATTTAAATATTATTTTAATTTCAACTTTCGGCCTAATGTGTATCGGAATTTTACTGTGTAAAACGCCTTATGTCGAAATAGTCTATACAATAAATATCGTGCTGGGTGACGGATTTACTTATATGATGAGCGGTTTAGCTACGAGGCGTCAATAGCTAGAAGCGTTTACCGCTGGAGGCCCAAGATATACCGCGATGGTGGATCATATCTATTATATAAAAAAGCTTTCAGCAACTATATTTGACAAAAAATTATACATTCAACTGAAAAATAGTAAAAATTTGAAAACAACTTTATAAAATTAAAAAAAAGCCGACTTTCTGGCAATAAAATTTTTGACATTTTAGTAGTAACATTTTTTAAATAATTTTCTTAACGTAAACTGCAATGGTTTCCACAATATATTGGACAGCCAGTCTTTTTTTGAAAAAGACGTTTATTGGAACATAAAAAGGAATCTAATTCCGCAATTTACGAACACATACAAATAACAAATCATACCATCGATTTTGATAATATAAAAATAATAAAAAAAGACAAAAATTTAAAACAAAAAGAGTTAATAAATTTTTAAACAAAAATCCCTTTATATAGATATCGGTAAATTTTTACAAATTGTTTAAACATTGTAAAAAGTTTAATTCATTCAAAATTAATATCAGCGTTTTAAAAATAGTTGCCAGCCAAATTCATCAACTTATAACCCGTGCAACAGAAATTTTATTCATTAAAAACAATTTGGCACAAATCCAGTTCAAAGCGTTATTTTTATCAGTCTTATTTTTCCCGTCTTTTACAACCTTGGCAACTTTTTACCATGTTTACAATTGTTTACGTCTCTCTATTTGTTTTCTATTTTGTTTTCGTTGTTTTTTTTCTATAAGTTTTCTATTTTGTTTTGTTTTTTATTATATTTTACCAAAATATTTTTTTAATAGTTTTTTAACAAAAAATTACTATTGTTTCAAAATTATTTTTTTAAAATTATTTAATTACCGTGTTTATAAACTGAAATAATTGTCTTTTGTAAATATTATTTTATTTGAACTATTATAAGTTTTTGTGACATTAATGTTTTATGTAACCTTCTTTGTTTTATTTTTTTTTGTTGAAAAAACCTGTTCGTTCAAAAAATAAAACCCATTGTGGTTTCAAAATGTCAAGAAAATAAATATTTCCATGAGGAAATTGTCCAATATTATTTTTATGTTTAAAAACTAAAAATTTATCAAAATAAAGTAGATTTTTAACCAATAAAAATTTTACATGTATATGAATTAAATTTAACCACAAAACAATGACTTTAATGTCAATCAAAAAAAAATTTTCCAAAAAAATCTCGAAAGAATTTCGAAAGCTCCAACTTGAAAAGGGTACCACGACAGACACATGAGTTATTCAAACTGAGCTAAAAATGGCCTCATCGTGGTCTGCAACGCCTTAAATATCACATACACAGTATTATTTTAAGCAAAATCGAAGACTATCGATTGGACCGCTTAGAATGTTTTTTAAGCTCATAGAAAAAGCCAATCTCAAATAAAATAAACAAGGACGATATAAAAACAAATTTTTTTAAACAAAAACAAAGGTAATCCAGAAGATCAAAATCAAGAGTTTTAAAACTTAAACTATGCAAAACTTTCATTTGTAACAAGATCCCGCAATTTGGTACTCACCTTAAGGTTTATTTAAAATTAAGCTGAATAGTCTTTTTGACCATCCTTATTTTTTGAACACAAGGTCTCAAAGTTGGAAACTACAGACAGATTGTTAAAAAAGTTCGTTGTAAGAAAAATTATTTTAAATAATTATATGCGCTACAATAATTTTGTAGACATTTTTAAATCAGACTGTCCAAAAACGTTTAAGAGGTGCGGTGCGGGGGTAGTCAAACTTTTTGTTTTTGATTTTAATAGCTTTTGTGAAAACTTTACTCATGCCCGCAATAGCCCGCAAAAGTTTTTTTCAACAAAATATCTCCTGTGGTCCAGGAGATATGACCCCCCAAAAATGACCTTTTTTTAACAATTCTGTACTTGAAACATTGCTAAATGGGTATAAAAATTTAAGTTACAAAATATGAACTAAATGAAAACGGCTACTTTTTACTTTATATTGATACCTTGATTGTTAAGATTGATGCCGTATTTGTTGATATTTTGCATTTCTCATACTTAAAAACCTCGATTATTTTTTCGCTAAAAACACAAAATGTAGGCAAAAATGTTGGGCAAACTTAATACCGATTTGGCGGAGTATTTAACACTTAAAAACTTTTATGCGGACAAAAAACAGTATAATATGTATAATTTTCACTATTTTCTCATTACAAAGTAGCCTTGAAAAATGCTCTAAGCATAGAGCAGGAAAAAAGGGCGATTTTCCCCGGGCGTATTTTTAGACAGAAAGATGTGGACTAAAGGTAAACCCAACGTGGCTGCAACAGTTGTTTGTTGGATTAAAAAACGCCCCAATTAAGTAACCATTTAAATCACGGTAATCTGACGTCACTCTATCAGTCAATTAGATTTGATTTAATACGGAGTATTTGTTTGATAAAGTGACGTCAGATTCTCGTGATTTGCGTAGTTACTTAATGGGGACATTTTTTAATTCAATGAACAACTGTTGCAGCCACGTTGGGTTTACCTTTAGTCTGAGATGACATTATGTGGACTATACAAAATTTGCATTTGGTTTGGCCAGCTGCTCACTGAATAAAAATTTCTACCATATAAAAATGACTTGTTTATACATTGATCTAATCACATAGCACTGTTGCATTTTTTTTAGTCTGATGAAATGACAATTAAAAAATCATACTCACAGCAATTTTTGACAAGCGCGAAATCGCCACTTTTTCAAATTTATAGTTGTTTTTTACACCTACAAATATAGCCTTCTAATTGAAAAAGTGGCGATTTCGCGCTTGTCAAAGATTGCTGTGAGTAGGATTTTTTCAATTGTCATTTCATCAGATTAAAAAAATACAACAGTGCTATGTGATTAGATCAATGTATAAACAAATCATTATCATACGGTAGAAATTTTTATTCAGTGAGCAAGCTGCTCTCTAAAAGTTGTTTAAAATTTAAAAGTCCCACGAATAAAGTTTATTTTAAAATCATTAAAAAAGTTCTTTTAAAGAAAATTCATTTTATAGTTAATGATAATAATTTTAATGATAATAATTTTAATGTTAATAATTTTTATTAAACTTTATTCGTGGAACTTTTTTGTTTAATTTTTTAATAAATACAAAATAAACCATTAACAACTTTTAGAGAGTAGCCAAACCAAACGCAAATTTCCTATAGTCCACATAATGTCATTTCATTTTTTTTGTCTAAACATACGCCGGGGGAAAAATCGCCCCATTTTCCTGCTTTATTTTTAGAGCATTTTTCAAAGCTAGTCTACCACCACTTTTTTGAATTAAATAAAAAATAGCCTAATAAACTATAGTTTTAGCTGCGCATTGACATATGTTTATAGTCATTCCGTAACTGAGATATACTTTTTAACAGTTTTACTATTACCAATAAAAAGTAGTTCCTAAGAATTATTGCGAAATTTTCCACAATTTCTAAAAAACCCATGTTTTTTGTTTGTTTTTTTTTTGATCAATCACTAACGAGGGAGGAATACTGGTTTTAAAATATAAGCGTTTGAAAAATAATATATTAATAATAACAAGAAGAACATAATACTAAACTTACCCACGTTCTTTAATTATAGTTTGCGCGGTGCAGAGGGGCTTAGTCCCCGATAATTCGTTTATAATAAAAATAAAAAATAATAAAAAGAAGAAGGTGAATTTAAATTACAAAATGTACCCACGTTGTTTAATTATAGTTAGCGCGGTGCAGTGGCGCTCCAGACAAAGTTTACCTACGTTCTCTAAATATAGTTGGCGCAAAAGCGTGCGCCAATGATTGCAATTATAATTTTAAAGTAAAATAATAATAAGATGATGAACATGAATTACAAAATTTACTCACTTTCTATAAGTATAGTTTGCACGGTGCCGTGGGTTAAATTGCAGTGTGGCACCCCAGCACCACCGATGATTGGAATTATATTTTTTGAAATATAAATAATAATAAGAAGAAAAAGATGATAAACATGAATTACAAAATTTACCAAGTGCTCTAGTTATAGTTGTCGCGGTTCCGTGGGGCTAAATCGCAGTGGGCGCTCCCGCGTCACCGATGATTGCAATTATTTTTTTGGAATACAAAAATTAGAAGATTGCCCTGTGGCGCTCGTGCCACCCATGATAATGTAATAAAGCATTTTTAATAACTTTATTAAACCGGTGATTCCTCACAAAGATAAACAGACCAAAACAACGAAATCATTTTAAAAACAGAAACTTTGAACCCCTTCCGTTTTTATTATTATAATTTTAAAAATTGCTAACAATTTTATCATTTTTATATGCTTTAAAAAGAACAAGTTAAAGGCTATTTAAAACACAAGTACAGCCAGTAGTGTCAGCCATACAGCTGACAGATAATTTTTCGGATTTATTTGCTAAATTTTTATTAAAATTCAACCCTTCTATGATATTTCCTGCGGACTGCAAGGTTTGAAATGATACTTTATTTAGTCCAATTTGTTTTGTGGTTGGGTGAAGGGTCTATCCCCTTTTTGGAGATAATGTGTTGTCCAGCAAAATATGTTCATGTTAAGTTTTATTTAATTCAACCTCCTTATGAAGATACTCCCCGAAATATATGCTTTTCAATGATATCTAATTTATCTTTTTTGTGGTTGGAGAGGAAGGTCCATCCCCCTTTTTGTGAAAATTTGTTGTCCAGCATATAGATGTAGATGTCCATAAAAAATTTTTATATGTTCAAAACTCATTATGAAATTTCGACCTTTGCAATGATATCTCATTTACCCTAATCTGTTCTGCTGTTGGAGAGTGGAGTCGTTTCCCTCGTTAGTGAAGAGATGTTGTACAGTATTAAGATGACCATGTTAATCTTCCAAAAAAACATAATATTCTGGCTTTCCATAGACTAATTACTCTAACCAATAAGTTTAAGCCAATTCAGAAACAAAAATTTTTCAACGTTCAAAGTCCATAAAGACCATTTTCACCACTTTTATGAAAATGTGTTGTCCAGCGTAAAGATGTTCATGCGAATTTTTTTTTTAAATTTCAATCTTTTTATGACATTTCCCGGTTTGTAAGCTTTGCAGTGATATCTCATTTAGCCTAATCCGTTCTGCGGTTGCAAAGTAAGGTCTCTCTCCGCTTTAGCGAAAATATTTTGTCCAGTATTAAGATTTCCATGTTAATCTTTCCAAAAAAGACAATTTTTTTGGCTGGCTTTCCATTGAAAATAACTCTAACCGACAAGTTTGAGCCAATTCAAAGACCAAAAATTTGTCAACTTTCAAAGTCCATAGGCCACTTTTTTGTGAAAATATGTTGTCTAACCTAAAAATGTCCATGCGATTTTTTTCAAATTTCAACCCTTTATGGCAGTCTTTAAACTTTGTAATGATAATTCATTTAACCCAATTCTTTTTGTGGTTGGGGAGGAAGATCATTCCCTTCTTTCGTAAAAAACGTTGTCCCGTGTAAAAATTTCCATGTTTATTTTTTCCAAAAAAATATAAATTCTGGCTTTACGATGGCAACTATTCTTATCAAAAAGTTTGAGCCAAATCAAAGACAAAACATTTTTTAAGCTCCAAAATTCATAGAGTCCCTCCCTCCAAAACACCCCTTTGTTGAAAATATGTCGTCCAGTATAAATATGTCCATGTTAAGTTTTTCAAAATTTTGAGCCCCTTAAGACATTCCCTGGGATACAAGCTTTCCAGCAATATCACATTCACCTTAATCCGTTGGCTGGTTAGGGAGAAGTTAGGGAACACACACACACACAAACGCACGCACGCAGGCACACACACAAACACACGCGCGCGCACGCACGCAGGCACGCACGCACGCACACACGTACGCACGCACGCACACACGCACGCACGCACGCACATACGCACACACGCGCGCACACACACACACACACACACACACACACACACACACACACACACACACACACACACACACACACACACACACACACACACACACACACACACACACACACACACACACACACACACAAACATTACGTATTTAATGAAAAATCATAAAAAATGTATTAAACAGTGCTTGAACTTGATAAAATGCATGCAAAGCCGACCCAGTACTAACACAAGCAAAGGCGCTGCTCGCTCGACTTTCGTAACTTCGCGTTTTTTGCAAAAAAAATCGAGGGTTTTTGTACGAGAAACGCATTATTTTGATAAATACTGCACTAATCTTAACAACCAAGGTATCAAATTAAAGTAAAAAATGGCCGCTTTCTTTGAGTGCATATTTTGTAATTTAAATTCTTATACCCATAGAGCAATCAATCTTTCAAGTACGGAATTGTCAAAAAATGTCATTTTTGGGGGGTCTGAACCACTGAAGATAATTTTGATTAAAAAAATTTTGTGAGCTATTGTGGGCAGTGGTAAAGTTTCTACAAAAAAATTATTAAAACCGAACACAAAAAATTTAACTTCGCACCGCACCTTTAAAAGGGTAAAACTGTAGAAACTGGTGCGAATCATATGCAATACAGAAAAAAAATCAATAAGAATCTTCGAAAAAGTTTAAAATGCATTAATTTTAAGGAATCTCATTTCACAGAACTGAGCGCGTTGACCCTCTGTTTGAGAATAAAGCCACATAAAAACATTTTGTCGTTACCCTGACACAATGAGTCAGAAGCGTCGTAAAACGCTCGTAATTGTGACTCTTTTTATATTTTAAACTACAAATAATCTTAACAAAATGAGTCAGAATCACGTTGATTTTATAATGATTGTGACTCTTTGGGTCAGAGTAACGACGATACTGGAGGAATCAATTCTAAAAACTAGGTTATTAAAACAAAAAAATTAATGTAAAATCTTTTTAAAAAACCAACCGCTGTCAAATGCCTGTTTAAAGCTCTTTGTTTTTAAAAATCAGGATCTCAATCCATGAAATTCCGTAAATGATTTTTTCCTAATTTGCTTAAGCAGTTTACCGCATTATAATTAATTTGACTTAATGGCTGTGCCGTCTTTAGCGGCTCTATAGGAATAAAAACTCATATGAGTTAATGAAAATAGGTAAATCGTTTAAAAATAACCAAATTTACCTTACATTTCTGTTTTGAACTACTTCAGCTATGTATTTTAAATTAATATAAATTTTACTCAGTTTTTGGCATTGCACTGCAATATTAATTTATTTACTTTAGCTGTTGACATTTTTTTCGACATTTTTCTAAAGAACCAATTTGCTTTTTTTTAATTTTGGATATGTTCACATTTTATGAAATTTAATGATAATTCAACAGCATGGCACTACATGGCTTTGCCTACATGAAAAAAATCATTCATGAAATTTCATGGATTCAAAAAATAGACTTCATAGAGCAAATCTTGAGGGTTTTTTGTTATTCTCTCTTATTTCGTTTTTTTTCGTCCTTTTCACATTCGCTTTTTAATTCTTGACTCTCCCGTAACTGGGATTGAGGTGCGAAAAGTGCATTCACAACAGTTAAATCGTAATTTTGCGTTGGAAAACCTCGCGAGAAGATACTGAACGTTCTATTCATCATGCTGAACGTCAAATCAGTTGCGCCCAACGCATGCTTAAGCAAATTAAACTACACTGTAATTAATTTTTATTACGTTATAGAAACATAAATTGTTAGATCATTTTTTTGGTTTTTTAGTCCTCGGCTTCACATTAAGCAGTCAAAAACGCTGAGTTTTTTTTTCTTGGGTTGGTATTGCTAAAGTTGTATTTATCTGCATATAAGCCACGTTTTTTTCGCTCAAAAATTGAAAAAAATACCGTAATACACGTTATATTTTGCTCTAATTCAATTTCTACGTATTTTTGTAAACATTAAAAAACAAAAAAAAAATCCTACCGATCCTATTGTTTTCAAGCTTATTGTAAATCCTGTTTTGGTTGAATTTTGACAGCTAAACTTCTTTGAAGATAGATAATTATTCTGTTCATTACGATAATTACAAATTTGTGTATCCAAACAAATTTCGTTGTTACATCTTGTTCGACATCTAATGTACGCGTGGCACAATTCAAAAAGCACAACCAAATTTATTAAAAAACAGTCCGTTTTGATGTACATAATATTATTCCGTTATTATTATCCCTCAGTAACTTAGTGCAACAAATTTGAAAAAATCTAAAAATAAATAATAATGTTTAAGCAGGGCTTTCGGTTGTTTTTTAAAGGTGCGGTGCGGAGTCAAACTTTTTGTTTTCGATTTTGATAATTTTTTGCGAAAACCTTACAGTGCCGGCCGAAAGTAGACTAAGATTGGAACGCGTCCCGGCTCCGGGAACGCTTTAGAGAACGCGCTGGGCGCGTTCTGAGGATACGCGGTCTCTGACAAAAGAGCACAAAGAAATGTGACTCGACCATTTTGTAGAAAGAGTTCTAAAAGAGTAGCCGTGTATTTTATACAAATTGTGGCAGCGAGTCCGAAGAACGCGTTCTGGCTTTCTCTCCGATTCCTGGAACGCACCCAGAACGCGCTCGGAACGCGTTCCCGAAACGATGCAGGCGGCCGATAGTCCGAACATCAAAGCTGGGAATTGATGTCCTAGCCGCTGGGAATTGATGCCCTAGCCAATCACAGGCTGAGATTTACACCCTTCCCAGGCGCGTTCCCCAAACGATGCAGGTGGCCGATAGTCCGAACATCAAAGCTGGGAATTGATGTCCTAGCCGCTGGGAATTGATGTCCTAGCCAATCACAGGCTGAGATTTACACCCTTCCCAGGCGCGTTCCTGGAACGATGCAGGTGTGCAAAAGTCGGAACATCAAAGCTGGGAATTGATTTCATAGCTAATCACAGGCTGAGATTTACACCCTTCCCAGGCGCGTTCCTGGAACGATGCAGGTGTGCAAAAGTCGGAACATCAAAGCTGGGAATTGATTTCATAGATAATCACCGGCTGAGATTTACACCGTTCCTAGGACGCGTTCCTGGAACGATGCAGGTGTGCAAAAAGTCGGAACATCAAAGCTGGGAATTGATTTCAGAGCGCTAATCACAGGCTGAGATTTGGACCCTTCCCAGGCGCGTTCCTGGAACGATGCAGGTGTGCAAAAGTCGGAACATCAAAGCTGGGAATTGATTTCATAGCTAATCACAGGCTGAGATTTACACCCTTCCCAGGCGCGTTCCTGGAACGCGTTCCAGGAACGATGTTCCAGGAAAGGATAGTAATTAAATTATGAAAATATGCCAAAACACCTTTTATGTTTTACACCCATTCTTAGGACCAAAAAAGTCAGTCCTGATTTCGACTGAAATATAATTATTTGAAACTGATCAGCAACATTTCATCACAATGCATTTAATTATTAGTTTAAGAATGATTTAGGAGAATAAATAGTTTACAGAAATACCAATAATATAAAAATAAAATTTAAACATAATTACATATTTTCCTATGTCAAAATTTCGCCAAAATCAAAAATACAATATTTTATTAAGACATAAATATACAATATACAAAATAGTGTCAAAATAAAACATATAAAATATTACTACGATTTACAGTCATGTAAAAAGATTATTGTCATATTGTTTTTTAATTATTTAGCTTAAATTTTTTTTTATTATTTAATTTTTTGTAATTGCATTATTTTATTAAGAATTCTAATAAAAACGTAGAAAATAGAGTTACAATTTACAGTTATGTTAAAAGCTTGTTATTATCTTGTAGTTCAAGTATTATCTTATCTTTAAGCTTGTTATTATCTTGTAGTATGTAGTTTTAAATTTTTTAGATTAATTAATTTTTCGCTTTTGGAGTATTTTATAATAAGACATTAAAACTAAACGTACAAATAGTGTAAAAAAACCTACAAAATAATGTTAAAATTTATAGTTGTGTAAAAAGCTTGTTGTTATCTTGTAGTCCAAGTATAAAACTTAAAAGATTTTTTTGAGTAATTAATTTTTCGAAGTTCTTAACTACAAATTATTACAATTATAAAGATATCTGTGCTGTAGACAAATTAAACCTGGCTGACCTTGATAGAATTAATCCGATCAAAATTCTGTTTTAGGATTAAGTAATATTATTAAGAGTAAATGTATCAAAGAAATACTATTCAAATCAGTCTTGTCTGTTTTTTAGAAACGGATTAGTTAATTTAATTTTGTTTAAGAAGATTTTAAAATAACACTTAATTTTAAAACACTTAAATTCTTAATTTTAAATCCTTTTCAAGTGGGCTACAGTAGTAAGAAAGATTTTGTTAACCAAAATTTTTGAGTTCAAGGTTTTATTAAATCATCAGTAGTTCAAAAAACAAAAACAATTGCGTAATTTTAAAAAAACATTAATTTTAAAAAAACACAAGAACAGTTTAAAAAAAACATCTAATTTGTTAAACTTTTTGTTTCAAAATTTTTGTGGTTAATTTGCGCTTGCGGTTAGGACTCACGATAACTCGAAATATAAGCGTTATAAGATGCAGCGAATTTTTTATTTTTCATTTTGAAATCTTAAAATATGTTCAATTTTTCAACAAAAATCGTGGTATGAAAAATTTTATTTTATTAAATTGAAGACAAAAAAATCTGTTGTTCAACTACAATAAGTATT